>MJUU01022481.1:64829-89443 GCA_002080025.1 Modiolus philippinarum | reverse complement strand
AAGTTCAACTGTATAACTTACAATGTAAGCTTGATTGTCGTATTGTGCTTCATAGTTTTCTTCAAAATATAAGAAATATGTTTAAACTAGATTATAAAGGGGAACCCCTGCCAAAATTTTTTAATGGTAAGGGGAACTTGGAATGTTTTGATTTCAGTTATATGCATTATCTGAATTATAATGGGAACCCCTGCCCAAATTTTTTTTGAATGATGGTCTGAAATTGGTTGTAATGGAAGTGGGGCTTTAAATTACTGTGGAAACTGCTGAATCTACTTGCCCAATTGGAACAATACTTGGTGTCAACGGTTAATAGTCGGTACCTATCGAAGAATGTGTCTGGTAAGTCTGCATGTATTCCAAGATGCCTGCCAGCGGGGGACATAGTTTAACATTGGACCCTATGGGAAAAACACATTCAAAGACATTCTTCTCTGAAACTACTTGGTCAGTTGGAATCAAACTTGGTCACAATAGGCCTTTAATGGTCTTCTTAAAAAATTATGTCTGACAAGTCTGCACCTCATTCAAGACGGCCGCCAGCGGGGACCATTGTTTAACATTGGACCCTATGGGGAAAACGTTCAAAGATTTTCTCCTTTGAAACTTCTAGAAAATGAGACACTTTAACATTGGGTCAATTTGGGCTGCAGTTTATGCCAGTCATGGACCAGGTGAGCTATACAGGCTCTTGAGAGCCTCTAGTTTACAGAGTTATGGCCCTTGGACTAAGTGAAATTTTGAAAAAGATAGGTTTCCGGAGTTTTTTTTCTGTAATCGATTAACATATTGATTTCATATTTGGTATATGAGTATATCTTGGTGAGATACAGATCAAGTTTGAATTTGGTTCCAGTCCGTTGATTTTGTACAGAGTTATGGCCCTTAGGCTTAGTGAAATTTTGAAAAATATAGGTTTCCGGTATTTTTTTCTGTAACCGCTTGACATATTGATTTCATATGTGGTATATGAGTATACCTAGGTGAGATACTGATCAATTTAGAATTTGGTTCCAGTTGGTTGATTTTGTACAGAGTTATGTCCCTTGGACTTAGTGAAATTATTAAAAGAAATATAGGTTTCCAGAGTTTTTTGTTGTAACCGCTTGACATATTGATTTCATATTTGGTATGTTATTTTATATCTTACGAAAGGATATGGAGTAAATGAACATGAGACCATAACACATATGTTTACTCCAACTGCAATTCATTTTAATGAGCTGTATGGCGATTTGCAAATTAATTCTTCATCAGCAGCACTTGAACCCAAACATAGGAAATCTACAATTAGTATATGAGTATACATGTACCTAGGTGAGATACAGATCAAATTTGAATTTGGTTCGGATTGTTTGATTTCGTACAGAGTTATGACCTTTGAGCTTTGTGAAATTTGATTTGATATTTGTTAATTGTCTACATATTCTGTTTGATTTTTTTTTCAATCAAATTTTGTTGTGGTCCAACAATGCCATAAAGTTCGACATGACAGTGGACGGGCGTATTGCACTCTTGGCGCAGCAGTTTATTTTTAGAATTATCTCCCCTCAAGAAATTAGGAATTTTTTCAAAAAGTGACATATTTTGTAAGCTAGCAGCATAAATGTTGCTTATTTCATTTTATCTATTATCAATAAAATATAAAATCATTTAAACAACATTTTACTGATAAATTTAAATTTTCATCAGGTGCGCAGTTTTAGACACCTACCTGAACTACCTTAATTAGGGGAACACAGTATAAGTATTCTTCCATGAGGACTATACAATAAAGTCTTGTAAAACCAGCTGTCTGTTAATTCATTTAAACCCATTTATCATTATTATTTTCGTTGAAAGGGTGGAAGTACCAGAGGGACACATTTACCGCCAGGCATCTTATAGGTCACAATAGACATGTTATTGTTAAATTTATATACTGATATGTAGAATATATTTTCATTCACAATGACATTATTATATTTTAGGGAACAACAACATATTTTTCTAGTAACTGTGATGGAGATGATGCAGAGCTTGCTCAAGAGTTTTTAGACACCAAGGTCAGTATAATACTGTAAAAGGATTGTGTTTTGATTCTCACATACCTTTCGTTATGTTTGTCATAAAAAATTTTTTTTTCGGGCGCCGTAACTGTGGACGACTGCACTTTTCCTGTTATCACTTTCAAACACATATCAACATAAATTTACATGAGTGGAAATTTTGGCGAATATGTGCCAACCATGAAAGTAGTGAAAAATAAACCACTTGCAAAAATTTCCCCTTTTACAGTATTTATCTTTCATGATTAATGTTTCCCAGCTTTGCTGAGAAGTGATTTCATGTCAACTATACAGGTTCAGATACAGAGCCGCTAGTTATTTGTTGTTAGGATACTGAAAAATATCTTAGAATACCCCCACTCCCAGTTAGGGATAGGAGTATACTGGTTTTAGTCTTTATGAGGGTGTCTGTATGTTTGTGTGGATGTGTGTGTGTGTCCATATTTATGTAACATTTATCCAAGAGATGATTAAAGAAATCCAAAATATTATTTTGTTTCAGAATCTGAGTGCATACAATACAAGATTATTTAAAACAGAAGAAAATGGTAAAACTTGTTATGAAGTTAGACAGGCTAGTATTTTAACTGAAGGTATGTTGATAATAACCATGTAACTCATTAGTCCCCATGTTTCTAAAATTTGATTTATATGAACCGATACTTGTTAAGGGAGTACAAGCGTCAGATATCATAAGCATTCTATATCCTCGGGTTTTATCCACTCAATCAGTGCTAAAATTTTTGCACATGGATCACATTTTCTTGATCATAAGTCACTTTAAAATACATAAAATAGACTGTGTATAAAATTTAATCAACTTCCAATTATAATTTCATATATTTAAAGGCCTATAAGGCCTATAAACTTCTTATGCAAATTGAAGGAAAACTCTAGAGAGATCTGTTTCTCGCCAAAATTTTTACGTCTTATATCTCAAAAATTCCTACATGGATTTTCAAAATTTTTTGCTCAAGTTGTTCCATAAGTAGTGCTCTTCAAAACAAATGGTCAAAATTTTAATTCTAATTACAAAATTTCTGACACTCGTACTCCCTTTCGCCTACTGTATTTAGATACAACCTATAGCCTGTAGGCATGCAGTTGTCTAAGTTGCAAAGTGTATAAAGTTTTTGACCTTTGTTTCCATTAATCAATCAATCCATCAATCCTATTCTTGTTGGTGTAAGTCCCTTTAAATCACACAGCAGGTTTCTTTTATATTTGGTATGAATCTGACATGATATGCAGATGTGCATATTAAACCATCATATTGATTGAAACATTTTATAGCCTACCAGGACAAATGTCAGGAGAACTATTGTCATCCCCGGATTCAATGTTGTTTGTTTTGGAATCATCAAAACTTTAACCTTGCTCGTGGAACGGAGACCTCAAGAGTTAGGGTGTTGATACATTTTGTATTTGATATGTGATGAGAGCTGTCTTGTGGAACCATATTTGTAGACATTTTGACATTGACATTGTCCTTAGAGCAACTTTTGAAAAACTTTAACCTTGCCTCTAGAAACTCTATAGCCATTCATTTAGTATAATGTATCAGTATGAGGACGTATACTTAGATTTGGATCTTTTAAATGCCCACATCTTCTTTGACGGAACTTATATTTTTTTTTGCGTTATTATGCACATGTCTTCCTTGGAAGACTTATTACTAAGTTTGATAATTGGTTACCTGATATTTATTATCTATGACAATATGCCTATAAATAGATCTTTTTGTTCAAATTTTCATCAAATTCCAATTTAATTGCAAGCGTTTGCTTGTTCAGATAATCAAGCTTCCCGGTTCATAGAAAACCTGGCACATGCCTGTTGTTACCTGTTTAAATGTAGAATGAACTACGAGTTTCTTGTCTCTGTATCTCTTTGTCTCAGATATGTTAAACAATGCAGAAAAAATCTATAGCATCAGTTTATGTGATAATTTTGAATTTTAGGACTGCAAGGCATTGCTTCCAAAAGTAAAATAGATGTGAAAACTTGATTTCTATTTGATCATTATCCTTAGGTTGTGCAGAGGAAAATTTAGATGGTCAGTTTAGTTCAAAGAAATGTAGCAAGTCATGTACTTTCAAAGTTACAAGAGGAGATTACTCCCCACTGATGTCAAAAGTGGTGGAAAATTTAGAAAAAGCAAAGGTGAGATACTATACAATGTATAACATCATATTACTTGCTTATACTAACTAAAGATATCTAGGGAAAACAACTTCACAAGGGTTAACCACTTTGATGTTCACCACATATGAAGGCAGTGACAGTTTTATTATACCGAAACTAAAATATAACAGACGTTGTACAAGTTTTCAAATTTTAGTATGAAAATTAATCACAGTTTTGAAATAAGAAATTATTGTTGAAAGGTTTAGCATGTTACCATCTTGTGGAACATTTCAGATCTTTAAAAATATTTTTTTCTTTATGTATATTAAAAGCTATCAAAATGTGGCTAATAACAAACTTCATCAAAAGTGTGAAGGGAAATAGATTTGACTTCTAAAAATACAACAAGATGCTGTCACAGTTAAGACGTAACAACTATGCACATGACATGTGGGAGCAAACCCAATGTTTATTTCATTAATTACATAAACAAACAGTATACATTATGAAACAAACTGCATGATTCTATCAGAGATAGATGAGTTTATACAGACTTCCAAATTAAAGTATGGATGCCTTAAAATATTTGTTGTAAATTTAAGAAAACCTGAATACATCTATTACAGTTATAGAATAAGTTATTGAAAAGTCTTGCCATTTTACTTCTTTTGTAGGAATTTGTTGCTAATGATCTTGAAAAACAAATGTTGACAGAATATGTCAAGAGTTTCACCACAGGTTCCATTCCAGCACATAAAGATGGTTCAAGGCACTGGATTAAAAATGTTGGTCCTATAGTAGAAACGTAAGAATATATACAATTCTACTATGGCTCTTGTATATCGTCAACCAGTATAATACTCAATAACCGTATATTTAACACATGCGCAAATGGTTTTGGAATATGAGTAAATGGGATGAAAAACAACAATGTCATAGTTTATGAAGGAAATAAAGATTACAAACAGTTTATAACTAAACCATGCCATTCAGACATATAAATATGTATTGTTTTGATTTCGATTTGAATTTTGAACTTGCATCTGTTTGAAAACGTCAGATTGTGTATTGTGACGTCATAGGTCACTTCCATTTTCTTTCATATTAGAATTGAAATAATTCATGGCAGGAACAACCATGTATATGGTTATTGTCATTTAACCATTGGCTTGGCCTTTATATTTGTAAATTTAACCCCCTCGCTAATGCTCTGGGTTAAATTAAAATATAAAGGCCAAGCCCATGGTTAAATTATATAATAAAGTTGTGTTTTACATTGACTATGCGAAAATAGTAGCCAGAGTGATGGACAATAGTGCAGGACCCGAAGGGGAGTGCACTATTGTCCATCACCCTGGCTACTATATTCCATAGTCAATGTAAAACACAACTTTAATATTATTATTATACTGACTTTTGACTATTTTGAAAAGTTATATTGCCAAATACTTCTTTTCTGCTTAAAATGATCCACAGTATTAAAATCAACAAAAATACTGAAAAAATTTTAAAAAAACTTAATGCTGTAGCAGATGACACTCTTTCCTTTGAGTAACTTCAAGCATACAGGTGACCATGTGGATAATTACCACCCACTTGTCTATCAGACCAGAACTCTGCCTCCTGCACGTGATGATTGATGTCTTCACAACAGCAGTGCTTACTATTGCAGTAGTGCAGTCAATGCTATTTCTTTTAAAAACTATGTGAAAATAACCCTGTTTTACTACTTTCTGGAGGTATAATAATTTCCAATAAACATGTACCTGCCATGAATTATTTCTTAAATACTGTATACTTATAAATCAATAACAAATATGTATTATTGTTGCTTCTTGTTGCTACAAACCCCCAAATCCAATTTTTGTCTTGCCCGCTAAGAAAGTCGTGGAAAGCAAGACATAGGCGTGCAAAGTATGACCGCGACAGCAGTGGCGTTAACTTTTACTAAATACAGGATATTTTGAAAACCCTTTGATGTAGGAACATCATATTTGGTCAAGTGGTAGTACTAATCAAGTGCTACCTGATGGACATAAAATCATGTGACCTTGACCTCAATTGCACGGTCCATAGGTTTTTCTGATTAGATCCATATCTCAATAACTGTAAGTAGTAGGTCAATGATATTTGGTATATAGGTTCGTCTTGAGTTGTACATGTCTGTCTGGCATTTGACTTTTGTCCTTGACCTCAATTTCATGGTCTAGTGACCACATTAAGTTTCTCTGATTAAGTCCATTTCTCAATAACTATAAGTATTAGGTCGATAATATTTAGTATGTCGGTTGGTCTTTGGTATTGCATGTCAGTCTGGTATATGACTTTTGTCCTTGACCTCAATTTCATGGTCTAGTGACCACGTTAAGTTCCTCTGATTGAGTCCATTTCTCAATAACTATAAGTGGTAGGTAGATAATATTTAATATGTAGGTTGGTCTTGGGTAGTATATGTCAGTCTGGCATATGACTTTGTCCTTGACCTAAATCTCATGGTCCAGTGATCACTTTAAGTTTCTCTGATTAAGTCCATTTCTCAATAACTATAAGTGGTAGGTCTATAATATTTAGTATATAGGTTGATCTTTGGTAATACATGTACATGTCAGTCTGGCATATGACTTTTGTCCTTGACCTCAATTTCATGGTCTAGTGACCACATTAAGTTTTTCTGATTAAGTCCATTTCTCAATAACTATAAGTGGTAGGTAGATAATATTTGGTATGTAGGTTGGTCTTGGGTAGTATATAATGGCCTGCCATATGGCTTTTGTCAGTGAATTAAATTTCACAGTTTAGTGAGCTGTTTAGTTATTGGTTAAATCATCAATTCAAATGTCAAGCAGGGACGGGTGAGACATCTATTAGGGTCTTCTCTTGTGATCTTTACTTTATTACTTCAAAATAAGCAGTGCTACATAAATGTATATTTAAGCCAAATTCAATATTTTAAGGTAGACAGACACTTAAATTCATATCCATGAGATTTTGCTAAGTCAGCTCAATTGAAGAACCAATCCTACCAACCTGAAATCTGTAATTAAAATTATGGGTCTCCATGCTTGTTTTTTCCTAGAATTGAAGTCAAGTTTGCTCATTTTTAGATATTTTTCAGCTTAATTTACACAGTTTGCAAAGGGAATACATGGAAAGGCAATTTTCAGCTTCATAGAAATGAATCTTTTATCCATGAGAATTTTAAATATTTTTTGTAAATGGAAGTTTTCAGAAAATGATTTTTTGATTACAATGAAAAAAAACACATGTATATATGTCACCATGCTCTTAACAGAGATATTTTATGAAATGACCGTCAAAATGGGCAGAACACGACATTTCACATCTGTTAGTCAACTATGATGTCACAAAGGAAAAGAGGTCAATTACTGTTCCGGCCTGAAAATCAAATTTAACCGGTGTCTGATTCTTTATTCTTTAATTTCCCAATAAATGCTTTCTCAATAAAATTTGTGTAGCTTTTCAATAATTTTTAGCTCGCCGGGACGAATGTCCGAAGAGCTATTGTCATACCCCGGTGTCGTCGTCGTCGGCGTCAGCAAAACTTTAACCTGGCTTGTGGAATTGAGACCTGAATAGCTAGGATGTTGATATTTGGTATTTGACTTCCNTAACCTTGCCTATAGAAGGTAGGCTTTTACTGGTAGTGTGTTTATATTTGGTATGTATCTTCCTTATTATGAGAGGTTTCTAGTGGTACTATATATTTGTAGACATTTTGACCTTGACCTTGCCCTTAGGGCAATTTTTAAAACAACTTTTACCTTGCCTCCAGAAGGTAGGCTTTTAGTGGTAGGGTTCATATTTGGTATGTAACTTCCTTATTATGAGAGCTTTTTTTGGTACCATACTTGTAGACATTTTGACCTTGACCTTTCCCTGACTGCAATTTTTAAAAAAACTTTAACCTTACCTATAGAAGGTAGGCTTTTACTGGTAGGGTGTTTATATTTGGTATGTATCTTCCTTATGATGAGAGCTTTTAAAAACTTTAACCTTGCTTCTAGAATTAAGTTGCTTAGTGATATTGTGTACATATTTGGTATGTGACATTCTTGTGATGAGATCTTTCTGATGGTACCATAGTTGTAGACATTTTGACCTTTGAACTTTAAATTTGCTTCTTGAATTAAGTTGTTTAGTGATTGGGTGTTTATATTTGATATGTGACTTTCTTGTGAAAAGAGCTTATTATTACTTTCCAATTTATTGTGCATTGAGGTTACTGGAATCCTGGCGAACTATGTTGTCTTCTGACAACTCTTGTTAGAGCTGATGCTAATCTTGTTATAAATATATTTTGTATAATTGACATATTTGTGCATATTGATAAAAAATCTTATGATTTAAAATATTTTATAATTTTCCACAGGTATATTGGGTTTATTGAGTCATACAGAGATCCACATGGTGTCCGAGGAGAATTTGAAGGTAATTTGAACTTTGATGGATTGGTCCATAAAATTACACATGTGTGCCAAGCCAAACATGACATGACACATGGAAATTCTGGCACAAAGTTCATGTTTATTTCCATTTCACTGTCCTGTCATTTGTAATGCCTTCAATGTTGGTTGGAGGCACAAAACTTCATTTAGTATACCCAACACAACAAAGCTGCAAAGGTTATCATGTTTTTATATGCGTCCCTCTCTCAGTCAGTCAGTCTCTTAGTCCATCAGTACAACCCTTTGCAACTTTGTTGTATTCTCGTTGGTGCAGCTCCCCTGAAACCGCTTGATGGATCACTTTCAAATTTGCTCATGATGTGCAGGTGTGGATTTTTCACTGCCATATTAATCTGACAATTTTTATGCCCCGCCCACGAATGTGGAAGGGGCATATAGTGTTACCCTTGTCTGTCCTTATGTCTGTCCATCTGTCTGTACATATATCCTTAAATCCGGTTAAGTTTTGCATTTAAGTACATTTCTCAGGAACTGCAAGAGGTAGAACAATAATAGTATAAGTAGGCCAGTAGGTAGATATTTGATAGTACAACAGAGCTCACTAAGTAGTTTGACTCTTTCACCTACATTTCATGCTTGAGTGACTCTGGTTAAGTTTTGTGTTAAAGTCCATTTCTCAAAAACTACAGATTATAGGACAATAATGTTCTCATCAAATTTATTGTGTTGATGAGTACTACCCAAATCATTGATTATTAGGTGGCTTTGACCTACATTTTATGCTTCAGTGACTTCGGTTAAGTTTTGTGTTAAAGTCCTTTTCTCAACAACTACATATAATAAGAAAATGTTGTTTCATCAAATTAATTGCCTTGATGAGTACTACCCAAATCATTGACAGTTTGGTGGCTTTGACCTACATTTTATGCTTCAGTGACTTTGGTTAAGTTTTATGTTTAAGTCTATTTCTCAACTACTATGTATTGTAGCATCATGATATTTCCCTGTAACATTCATCTAAAAGAGATCTGCCCATTTCACTAATAATTGGATGTCCATGACCTACATTTTATGGGTGAATGACTTTGGTTTAAATTGGTTTTTCATCACAATTCAGTGACAGGGAACTAATTTTATGAATAATTGACTTTGGTTAATCTTTTGCCATAAATTTATTGGCGGGGCATCCATGTCTTACAAACACATTCTCTAGTTGTATTAGCTATGGGACTTTGATAATTTTTCTGCTAAACAACCAAAATACATCTTGTTAGAGCAACTCCTTTGAAAACACTTGACAGATTGCTTTTATATATATGGCCGGAGTTATGAGAATATGATTTTGTTGTTTCCACTAAACTACCAAAATCTCATCTTGTAAACACATCTCCTGTAAAACAGCATGTTGGATTGTTTTTCATGATTTGCATATTTCACCGCTGTATTGATGGACCAATTATTGGATTTGGCTGTTTTTCAGCTAGACGACCAGAATCCCATCTCGTTAGTGCAACTCCTTTGAAATAGCCTGTTACATTTCTTTTTATATTTGTCACTATTTCTAAAATGCATAGCTGTCAAAAAATCTGATGATTACAGGATCACACTGTAGAAGTAACGACTTTCGACAATAAAAAAAAGTCAGTTTTTTTTTTTTGCTTTACATCTTAATGAACAAAGTTAATTCTGAAGATTACATGCATTGTTTAAAACAATTTTCATTTTGTTTTATTTATACAATGCATTATTTATACAATGCATTAAAAAAGAAATTTTTCTGATATTTTTACTTCCAAAAATCATTTAATGACTTACCATGCCAGTATAACGGTTGACAGCTGAATGGAGCTATTTGTTAGAAAATTGTGAAAAGTTACTGACACTGTGGTTGTAAGATTTTTATCCCCTCGCCCAACGAAGTTGGGGAGGGGATATAGCATTTGACCCATTCGTCCGTTCAAACTTGAGATCATATATCTTTTGAATAACAAGTCGTAGATGAACAATGTTTTGTCCATGGATGCATCTTAAATAGTACTTGAGGTTGATAGATAGAATAAGTGGATTTGACCTACATTTCATGCATGAGTGACTCAGGTTAAAGTTTTTGTTAGAGTCCAGATCTAGGATAGAACAACTCTTAGAGGAATAATATTTTGTATGTAGATGCGTCTTGTCAAGTTATGAAGCTCCAGATAAAGACCTACATTTCATGCATGAGTGACTCAGGTTGAAGTTTTTTTTAAAGTCCAGATGTGGGATACTACAACTTGTAGAGGAATAATATTTTGTATGTATATGCGTCTTGTAAAGTAAGGAGCTCTAGATAAAAATTAGTTCACTTTGACCTATATTTCATGCATGAGTGACTAATAAAGTTTTTGTATTAGTCCAGATCTCGGATACTACAACTTGTAGAGGAATAATATTTTGTATGTAGATGCGTCTTCTAATGTTAAGAAGCTCCAGATAAAAATTAGGTCACTTTGACCTACATTTCATGCATGAGTGACTTAGGTTAAAGTTTGTGTTACAGCTTGGATTTTAGATACTACAACCAACTTGTGGAAAACTAATTTTTTATCAGTAGATGCATATGCTATAGGTAATGAGGCTCCTGAAATAAGGTCACTGCATTTCTTGCATGACTGGCTCTGATTTAAGTAACAAATGACTGGCTCTGATTTAAGTAACAAGCTAGATGTTAAATGGTACAACTTTGTTGAGTGTTTATAATACTAGACAAACATTCAACAAATGGGTGAGGGGATTAGCTGTTGTTTCTGACTGCCCTTCTCTTGTTTCAATATTAAGAATAAAGCATCAGAAAATGCTAACATATTTACTTATAGTGTTTCAAGTGAGACCTTATACCAAAATTCTCGCTAGCAGCTAAAACTTATTTACAAAATGACAGGAAAATAGGTCCATTTAAATTGATCAACAGCTTCTGTATTCTGATGAATAGAGACTACACAATGACCAGTCACACTTGGATAAACCTATTTTTCACATGTTCCCATTCATCATTAATCAATTTCTATCAGCTATTGATGAATTTAAATGGACCTATTTGTCTGTCAATTTGCAAAGTAAGTGAGAACCGAATCGTCAATCCAAAAAGGAATAATCCAAGGACAATGGCAACATCAGAAACAAAAAAAGAAAAAAGCAGAGACACAACATGGGTATGGCACATAAAAGAAAAATGAAGACACACACACAAAGATGAACAACACGGACCCAATAAAAAATAGGAAAAAGAAGGGAAACGGGGAATGTGTCAAAGAGACAACAACCCAAAGGGGAGTAATAACAACTCAAAGCCACCATAAGATCTTCAATGAACGGTGAGGAAACCCAACACCCAACGGCGGGTCGGAGTTGGCCCCTAAATAAAGAGTAATCAAGTTCAGCGACATAAACATCATCCTAGACTCCCATAGACATAAAGTGAACTAACTAGAAAACAGACAAGACACACAATGGCTTAATAAATTTCCTGACTTAGGACAGGCGCAAACCTGCTGCGGCGGGGTTAAACTAGTTTTATTGGACCCAAACCTTCCCCTTCAGTCAATGTGATAAATAAAGAAACAATCGTAACAACTGTAAAATTCAGTTGGCAGTTGGCAACCATGGGTGAGATCAGGTGCACCGGTAGAGTTAGAATCTCCTGCTTCTTATAAGACACCCGCCATGTTGAACATGTCGAATTCGGTATTAAAGTCAAATCCGGTAGAGGAAACAACAATTAAGCTTTAGAGGGAAAGATCTGTTGTCATCTGGGAAACAGATATCCCATAGTGGTCCACAAGATGGTGATGTCGAACGTAAAACTTCTGAAAGGATGACTTCAAGTTTTGGGTAACATACCCTTGTTGAAGTAGCCTATTTGTGAGCAACCGGGCTCTATCAAGGAAGTCACTGTATAGAACACAGGCTCTTGAATAGCGAATGAGCTGGGAGATGTAAACTCCATATGCCGGCGCTGTTGGGATGTTGCTACAAAGAAAAGGGAAGTTTACTATTGGAAAGGTGAAATCATCACGTTTGTCGTACAGCTTAGTTTGAAGTCTACCTCTATTGTCAATTTCAAGGTGAAGGTCAAGGAACAAGTGTCTGTGGTATCCTTAATTTTGAGCTCTTTTGGATAGATCAAATGAAGAAAATCACCAAAGCGAGGGTTGTTTAGTGACAAAATATCATCTGTATAATGGAAGCTAAAATTGAAGGATTGGGCCAGTTTTTTATCTTTATTTTGATGAAGCCCTTCGATGAATTCAGCTTCATAAGAGTGAAGGAACAGATCGGCTAGGAGAGGCGCACAGTTTGTGCCCATAGGAATTCCGATAGTCTGTTGGAAAAATAAGTCCTCCAAACTGGACATATATATTGTCGATCAGAAACTCTGACATTTTAATCAATTCTTCCTTTGTATATTTTTTCTCCGATTCGGAGTCATTTTTCACAAAGTAGGGTTGTTTTCTACCTACAACAATGTACCTATATCTTCATTTACCGTTCTTACGTGAGAAACCTCTATGAATTAAACCTTTCAGCCGAGATTTTAGTTGTTTATGTAAAACAGGTTTAGCTGCTAGTAAGAAAATTTGGTATAAGGTCTCACTTGAAACATTGTAAGATATTTATAAAATTTGTTTATAGGATTTGTAGCGGTTGTGAATAAGGAGATGAGTGCAAAGTTTGGAAGATTGGTAGACAATGCTGAACACTTCATAGCTTTACTGCCCTGGCCTTCAGCATATGAAAAAGACAAGTTTCTTAAACCAGATTTCACATCATTGGATGTTCTGGCTTTTGGTGGATCAGGAATTCCTGCAGGAATCAATATTCCTAATTGTAAGTACAATCAATATGGTTTTCAGAAAGTATATTAGTTTTTGATGAGACAGGTGGCTTACGATGGACAGAAACTTTGTTCATCACATTCAATCTCATTTTCAAAATAAAAGAAATTTTTGAATTTTGGTCAGAGCAGTAATTTGACAACTCTGTCATTGTGACGTCATTAATGACTTACAGATGTGAAGCATGATATTTGATCTGATTTGCAGTGAATTAGATCTCCCTTTTTTTCAAAATTTCACCTTGGTACTGTTTGTGGGTTAGAGAAGTTACACGTACCATGGTCCTCAATTGGTTTTGTCTCAGGGTTAGAAAATGACAATAACCAATCAGTAACCTAACAGATCTTTCAAAACATATGCCTCACTGACCGTGTGATGGGTGCTATATACAGAGCAGGACATGCTTACCCTTCCGGAGCACCTGATGTCACTCTTTTTTNGAGAGTAAAGACCCCTTCTATATTTCTCTAAAGAGAGCAGACGCACTGGGTGTCGTATGGAAGGCTGGATTTCCTGCCCCTACCCATTTCTCCGATTTTCCAGTGGCAGTCAAAAGTCGTTGCCCAGGTTGTCCCTTCCACCTTTATTTCTTTAATTTTTTGAATTGATTAACTTGTTCTCGTCCTGATATAGCTGAAATATTGCTCATTGGACGTTAAACTCTAACTAATCAATCAATCAATCAATCTTGATTTTGCCTTGTCTCTGGACTTTGATTTATGTAATCTTGTAATTTGTTCCTTCGGTATTCTACTGCCATTGTTTTAAGAAGTAATATTTAATCCAAAAAGTTTTTAAAACATTTCCAGTATTAGCAAAGTGACATATACATAACAATCTATTTACAGAAATGTAATAAATTCTAATGGATGTAAGGTTCATTTGTATTTCGCTATTTAATATATAAGACTACAAATGATCAAACTTTTTTCTAATTCTAGAGAAAACAAGCATAGTAACCCAGAATTTTTGTTGCCAATTTCAGTATGATATAAAAGGTTCTCTAGTTGTGCCAATTAATTACAAAATCTCATGAATGGAAATGTTGGCATCTATCTTACTGAAGTGCTCACAAAGGAGGAAAAGATCAGCAAACAAACTATTATTAGGCTCTTCAAAAAAATGTTTGTTTCTCAAGCCCCACCTGTGTCTTGCCAAAAGGGGCAAGACATATTTTCCTTCTTTTATTTCATTTTGCAACTGTACTTAAAGTTGAAAATCTTATAAAACTGTCAAGTTAATTTTTTATTCAAATATCTTTGTAATTAAGCTCAAATATACCAAAAATTTGTCATAAAGGTGAAGTCTGAATTAGATTTCAGTGACATCCATGAAAAAATAAAATCAAAATAAAAACCTCCTCTTGCATCAAATTCAAATAAAAAGGCTTGAGAAGCAAACAATTTATTTTGATTGGCCTTAGTGTAACCTCCTCTAGTATAACCTCATTATTTTTAGGTAAACAAGTCTTTGGTATCAGTGCTATCAGATACTTTTTATGTCCCCTTTTTAATGGCCCATTCTTGGTTGAAAATTTCCATTTTCTGCATATTTTTCTTCAATATTTAAATATGATTTTCAATGATATAGGGCATTTCTGGTGATTATAATCTTTCAAATTTTATCTATGAATGATGATTGTGTAACATTTTGTATACAATGACGATTTGGCATTTAGGTCTGGTTAATGAAGGATAGCTTTTTATGCTTTTATCTTTTTATTCATTAATATTAAATTTAAAACTAGAGACAGATATGTATAAAAACAGTATGTAATATAATGCTCATGTAGAAATGGTTTCATTTTTGTAGATGATGAAATCCGACAGGTGGAAGGATTTAAGAATGTTTCTCTTGGCAATGTAGTCAGTACAGCATATAAAGACACTAAAGTTAGTTTTCTGGACCAGGAAGACACAGTAAGTGTGCTTAAAAGATCAGATTACTAAATTAAAATTACATTGACACCCCTTCCTAAAAAAGAAGTTTGCTACGATGAAATCCTAGAATAAAGTATGTAATGCAGACCCCCAAAAAAAGCTTTCATTTTGAAGCGATTTGAAAAGTTGTGTGCCCCTGTGCCAAGACAAGTCTATTTATTACATTGATAAATTGAATCAATCATTCTTTTCAATTTTAATTTAAGTAATGATTTAGAAAAAATAATAATAATGTTGACATCTCTTCAAAAGTTTTATCTAATGCAATCAAAAAAATCAAAATTAGTGTTTCAAGGATAACATATTTAGAGTTTGATATTAAAAATTTGAACAGAAGATGGTGAAACTGTTAGCTTACGTAACAAATTTGAGAATTCACTTCTATAGCTGTTAATGTTTAATTTAACCTTAATGATGGAAGGATAATATATTGATTGATTGATGTTTTACGCCAACTTTAACAAGCTATATTGTGGTGAGAAGGATAATATAAGTAGTACCTGTACATCAGATATTAGAATTTTTACCATGTTTTCCTCTGGTAGTTATTTTAAATAATAAGGGTAGAAAGATTTGTCAAACATTATCTTTCATAGTAATTTTATTTTTAACTCCCCAACCAATATTTTTGAATGAGAATAACTGGTAAGCACTTTTTGTCTCGCCCGCGACAAAAGTCGCGGAAAGCGAGACATATGCGTACAAAGTATGGCGGCGGCATAAACTTTCATGTTAAGTTTTTATGATTAGGTCACTTTCTCAGTAACTACAAGTGGTAGGTCAGTAATATTTGGTATAAAGGTTGGTCTTGAGTAGTACATGACAGTCTGCTATATGGCTTTTGTCTGTGACCTCAATTTCACGGTCCAGTTAACATGTTAAGTGTTTGTGCTTAGTTTAGTTTCTCAGTAACTATAAGTGGTATCTCAATGATATATGGTATGTAGGTTGGTCTTAGGTAGTACATGACAGTCTGTCATATGGCTTTTGTCCTTGACCTCAATTTCACGGTCTAGTGAGCATGTTAAGTTTTTATGATTAGGTCCTTTTCTCAGTAAATATAAGTGGTAGGTCAATGATATTTGGTATATAGGTTGGTCTTGAGTAGTACATGACAGTCTGCTATATGGCTTTTGTCTGTGACCTCAATTTCACGGTCCAGTGAACATGTTAAGTTTTTGTGCTTAGTTAAGTTTCTCAGTAACTATAAGTGGTAGGTCAATGATATATGGTATGTAGGTTGGTCTTAGGTAGTACATAACAGTCTGTCATATGGCTTTTGTCCTTGACCTCAATTTCACAGTCTAGTGAGCATGTTAAGTTTTTATGATTATGTCATTTTCTCAGTAACTATAAATGGTAGGTCAATGATTTTCAGGATATAGGTTGGTCTTGAGTAGTACATGACAGTCTGCTATATGACTTTTGTCTGTGACCTCAATTTCATGGTCCAGTGAACGTGTTAAGTTTTTGTGCTTAATTTAATTTCTCAGTAACTATAAGTGGTAGGTCAATGATATATGGTATGTAGATTGGTCTTAGGTAGTACATGACAGTCTGTCAGATGGCTTTTGTCCTTGACCTCAATTTCACGGTCTAGTGAGCATGTTTAGTTGTTGTGATTAGGTCCTTTTCTCAGTAAATATAAGTGGTAGGTCAATGATATTTGGTATATAAGTTGGTCTTTAGTAGTACATGACAGTCTGCTATATGGCTTTTGCCTCTGACCTCAATTTCATGGTCCAGTGAACACGTTAAGTTTTTGTGCTTAGTTTAGTTAATGCATGACATGCAGTAACTATAAGTGGTAAGTCAATGATATATTGTATGTAGGTTGGTCTTAGGTAGTACATGACAGTCTGTCATATGGCTTTTGTCCTTGACCTCAGTTTCACGGTCCAGTGAGCATGTAAAGTTTTTATGATTAGGTCCTTTTCTCAGTAACTTTAAGTGGTAGGTCAATGATATTTTGTATATATGTTGGTCTTGGGTAATATGTGACAGTCTGCTATATGGCTGTTGTCTGTGACCACAATTTCACAGTCCAGTGATCTTGTTAAGTTTCCTAGTATCTATTAATGTAAGATCAATAGTATTTGGTATGTGGGTTTGTCTTAGATGGAAGATGACAGCCTGGCATTTTGTTTTAGCCCTTGACCTCATTTTCACGGTCTAGTGAAGATGTTTGGTTTCTCAGTATCTATCAATGGTAGGTCACTTTGGGTAATACATGACAGTCTGCTATATTGCTTTTGTCAGTTAATCTAATTTCACAGTCTAGCGAACGTGTTAAGTTTTCTAATTTAGGCAGTTTGAGTTTTCACATCAATTTTACGACCAAGTAGGGACGGGCGAGACATCAATTTAGGTCCACACTTGCTTAAATTATTTGATTACATCTATTCAGAAATCACTATTTATTATTATACAGGATCTGTTTGTGAAACTGAAAATAGAAGCATTAGAATTACAAGTTGGACTGCATGAATTACTGGGACATGGAAGTGGAAAGTTATTTATACAGGTATTTTACTTTCTTACTAGATATCTGGGTGTTATCATATAAATAACTACAAATTGGACTACATGAATTATTGGGACATAGAAGTGGAAAGTTATTTATACAGGTATCTTACTTTCTTACAAAACATCTGGGTGTTATTATATAAATAACTACAAGTTGGACTACATGAATTACTGGGACATGGAAGTGGAAAGTTATTTATACAGGTATTTTACTTTCTTATGAGAAATCTGAGTGTTATCATATAAATGTTTTGTCTAGAGTTACTAAAAGTGTGCCATGTGGAATATTTTGCTTAAAGATGTGTGTGTCTACAGTATGGGAAAAGTTCTCTTTGTCATATTTGAATTTAGATAAGAGTTTTTGCATTTAAACATAAGATATGATATTAAAACACCATACAACACCATACACCATACAACATGGGTGCAGTTGTTCAATAAAGAACAAAGGTGTAAATCTGCTGTCTTTTGCAAATAACTCATAATCGTTACAGTATCCGATCTACCTACCCAGCCAACCCAGTTTTGATCTGCTGTTCTTTCTCTATCAAATTTTCAAAATTGTCTAATTTTATCTTGTATATTATAAACAATAAGCAATAAAGTTAAGATTTAAAATACAAACTTGTTCAGCATAAGAAGATTTACCTGCCCTGCTTTTTTGAAAAATGTCTGACGACCCATAAAGACTTATTGTTTTTTTGAGATTTTTATTATCCCCCCCAACCACTTTTGTGTATATGTTCCAGACCATACGCGTATTTGGACCATACACGTACAGTCTGAACCATACGAGTATTTTTTCAAAATACCCATACGGTCGGACTGTACACGTGTGGTTCGACGGTACGGGTATTTCGGTCTGGCTATTTCAAAGTCTTGTGTGTTCTTGGATAATATATCAATAAATTAATATACCGTATACAATATTATTTAATGAATTAAGCTCTTGTGTTTTCTAAAAATCGTTCTTTTAAGGAAACTACAAAAGGAAAATAAGAATTCACTTTACTGTAATTATGTTTTGAAGATGCCTTTATAAATTCGACTTATTAATTGAACGTTATTTGAGATAAAAGAATATAAAAAAAGTTCCATTGTTTCGTAAAAAATAAATGGAATGTTAATTGAAATAAAATATATGGTCTTCTTGTATGAAAATCCTGAGAAAAATACCCTTCAAACAAAGTGTTTCATTGAATACCATCTATAAGGAACACCAACATTTTTCCTGATTATCCCCCAAAAAGAGTGCAAATCCCAAAATCTAAGCGGAAATTACACAGTGAACCCCGTGTCCACTGTAATATATAAATAGTATAGCTTAAGTGTGTGAGTGGGTGGAGCGATAGTTCATGTGCTGTCTGCATGCTTTGTGTTTCTATGTGAATGTATCTGTAGAACTGATAAGTTTGTTTAGTAAATGTAGTAAAACCAATATGGCGTATTTCATACCAAAACAATAGCCATTACATTGGTGACGAGTGATGGAGATTTCCTTTGCCATGAACTAACTCGATGAAACAAAACAATTTGAATTTAAGGATTAAATTCCGATAGGATTAAATTCCGATGATCATGATAACAGTACTGTGATTAAATTCGCAAAACAATATGGCGGGAAATCTAGATTTGGGAGCACCAGGACCTTTCAAAGTAATTGGAGAAAATACAAACTTATCCAAAGCATGGCAACAATACCTTAAGAGATTTGATTATTATCTGAAAGCCACAAGAATATCCAAAGACGAACAAAAACGTGCTCTTTTACTTCATGTGTCCGGAGAAGAAATACAAGATATTGTTGAATCGCAAAATGACACTGGAACAAGTTATGAACATCTTACGGAAGCTTTATCAACATACTTCAGTCCAAGAAAACATGTATCATATGAAAGACATGTTTTCCATAAGGCAGAACAAAGTGAAGAAGAAATTATAGACAATTTCATAGTGAGACTCTCCAAATTATCGATCTCATGGGAATTCGAACCGAACCAAAAAGAGGACATGATAAGGGATCAAGTAGTAAATGGATGCTGATCAACTGAACTTCGTAGAAAGCTACTAGCTGTAGAGAACTTGACATTAGATAAAATTCGAAAGATTGCAAGAACGTATGAAATATCAGTCTCTCACGCTGCAAAGATGGAAAATGGAGCTAGTGTAACCACAGAAACGAAAGAGGAGGAAGTGAACAAATTATTTAGAAGAAAGAAAGCAACACAATTCAAACCCCGAACATCACCCAAATCTTTTAATAAACCATCAACACCATGGCATGGATACCAACGTAGTACTGCACAATGTTATAGATGTGGCCGATTGGGACATTACGGAAGGGAATGTAGAATAACACGAGATGCTCAGTCCCGAAAATGTGGAAAAACCGGACACTTTGCAAAAGTTTGTAAAACAGAACAGTTTGGAAGAATCAACTCAATTAATGAATCCGCAATACAAAGTGATAGCGATAGTGAGGAAATATTCACAATACTAGGAACTTCAAAGGATAATAGTGTAATACTAATTCAAATTGAAGGTCAGTCAATTAATTTTCTTATAGATTCAGGGTCATCAATAAATGCACTAGACAAGCAAACATTTGAAAAATTAAAAACCCCAAAGAACCTCATTCAGAAAACAGACACAAAGATTTATGCGTATTGCAGCAATACACCTATACCACTTATCTTCAAATCATGGATGAATGTAAAAGTAAACGATGAATCACATAGAATAGAATTTCACATTATTAAGAATACTGGGAAACCGCTAATAGGTCGAAGGTCAGCAACATATTTAGGTTTACTACACATAGGCACAATCAACTGTGTACATGCAAATCAGACAACTACTGATGAGATCATTGGTTTGTACCAAGATAGATTTAAGGGGTTAGGAAAGCTAAAAGATTTTAAGTTACAACTTCACGTTGATGAATCGGTTCCACCTGTTGCACAAAGTGCATGCAAAATACCATTCAAAATGAAAAAACAATTAGAACAGAATTTGAAAGAATTAGAAGAACAAGACATAATTGAAAAAGTGCAAGGCCCAACGCTGTGGGTCTCCCCGTTAGTGGTTATTCCAAAATCAAACTTGGAGATACGTATATGTGTAGATATGAGGCGTGCTAATCAGGCCGTTCAGCGTGAAAGATTCCCAATGCCGAACATTGAGGACATATTGCAACAAATGAATGGGGCGTCCGTTTTTTCACGACTTGATTTAAAGCAATCCTTTCATCAAATAGAACTAGATGAATCATCACGTTATATAACAACTTTCGTTTGTCACAAAGGCCTTTACCGATACAAAAGATTAATGTTTGGAATCAACTCAGCCCCAGAAATCCACCAACGCATCATTCAGCAAATTCTCCAAGATATACCCAACTGCAGAAACAATGCAGAAGACATAATCATATTTGCAAAATCACAACAAGAGCTTGATCAAACACTTAAATTAGTATTGCAAAGGTTACGAGAGAAAAATCTTACATTAAACAAGTCAAAATGTGAATTTAACAAACCAAGTCTGAGATTCATAGGACATAATTTGTCTAAAGAGGGTGTTAGATCCGACGAAGCAAAAATCAAAGCTGTCAAAAGTTTCAGTACTCAAAATAACCCTGCAGAGGTAAGAAGCTTTCTGGGTTTAGTAAACTTCTGTTCAAAATATATCCGAGACTTTGCAACGCTTGCCGAACCATTGAGAAAACTAACCCGAAAAGATGAGAAATGGCAATGGACCGAGAAACAAGACAAGGCATTTGAAATGCTGAAACAGAGACTAACCAGCGCAGACATAATGAGTTACTACAACCAAGAAGCTGAAACAAATATTATTGTGGATGGAAGCCCATTTGGAGTAGGAGCAATTTTGAATCAAAAGCAAGCCGATGGTAATTTTAAACCAGTTGCATACGCAAGTAGGACATTATCGCTCGTAGAAAGACGATATTCACAAACAGAGCGAGAGGCGCTTAGTGTATATTGGGCAATAAAGAAATTCGGAGTTTATCTTTATGGTATGAAACTCACTGTACACACTGACCACAAGCCGTTAGAACGAATATTTACGGTACTGCTGCTCATGAAGCTCCGGCTAGAATTCAAAAATGGGTATTAGATCTTCAACCACATAACTTCCAAGTTAAATACATACCTGGTCATTTGAATGCTGCAGATATATTGTCATGTTCTCCAGAAACCGATATTAACAACAATGAATGTGAAAGTACCGAAGAATTTGTTTGTTATGTTGCAAGAAATGCTGTGCCCAAAGCAATGACGATAGAGGAAATAGAAACTGTATCCGAAAATGACAATACTTTTAAGATAGTTCGTGAATGTATTCAAGGTATTAAGTGGACAAATAAAGGTGAGCTGAAACCGTTTTATATTGTTCGAAATGACCTGACTGTTTACAAAACAATGATATTGAAAGGAACAAAACTCGTTATTCCCAAGGATTTGAGAAAACGCACGTTACAACTAGCTCATGAGAGCCATCAGGGTGCATTAAAAACAAAACAAATGTTAAAGGAGAAAGTGTGGTGGCCGAAAATAGACGAAGACGTAGAGGACTTAGTAAGAACTTGTCATACTTGCCAACTTATGTCAAACCAGCCGCAAGCACCTCCGATTACACCGACAAAACTTATAGAACAACCCTGGCAACATCTTGGCATAGACTTAATTGGACCTTTTACAAACAATGAATATCTTCTGGTCATGATTGACTATTATTTACGTTTTCTGGAAGTGGAAATTATCCGGTCAATAACCAGCACAACGATCATCAACAAGCTCCGGAAAATATTCGCCATTCATGGAATTTGTGAAGAACTTGTATCAGACAACGGGAGTCAGTTTGTATCATCAGAGTTTAAGGAATTCTTGAATGAACTTGGAATAAAACACACGTGTAACTCCATACTGGGCAAGAGCAAATGGACTAGCTAAAAACTTTAATAAATCACTCAAGAAAACAATCAGAGCTGCATGTGCAGAAGAAAAGAATTGGCACACCGAACTCTATACATTCTTACTTCAGTATCGCAATACACCCCATGTAACAACAGGGAAAACACCGAGTGAACTTTTATCCAATCGTACATTAACAACGAAATTGCCACATTTGTCAACATTCAAGGCACCGCAATATCTTAGGAACAGAGACAATCAACGAAAAATAACTATGAAACGCAATGCTAACAAACGTATGGGTAATGATTACAGGACAGAATGTTATTATTATAAGAAGAGATGAGAATAAAATGCCGTTATTATAACAAACTGTACAAAGTCGTTCATCAAAAAGGGACAAGTATTAAATTAAGAACAAATAATGGACAAACCATCTATCGAAATGTATCACACGTGCGACCTTATTACGGAACTTTCAAAACAAAAACACGTGGAAACTACTGTCAAAACAATATAAGACCTCCCAGACAGCGGAAAATGCCAGTAGAGTTTAATCTCTTTGTTCGATATTAAGTGCGCGACCGTGAAATAATCATTAAACTTAGTGTGTAGAATTGTAGCAGACTATATAGTGACTCATAACATGTGTCTTGTTGGGGAGAGAGATAGAATGAAAGATTTATGACATTTCATATTATCAATGAAAGACTTTAACTTTACTGCATATTTATATCAATACAAAAACTTTAATTTGTTGTGTTAATTCCAACCGTTTTGTGAATAGATTTTATTATTTTGAACTATAGGAAGGTTCACGAACATCATTAGTGATGTCACAAAATCTAATTTACATATGCAAATTAGCATTTTTGGTTGGCAAAGTTGTAGTTGGACCACTATTTAACAATGTAAAAGAATTTTTGATCTTTTGTATTTTTTTTTATTATCCATCCGATTTTGGATCTGTAAAATGCGTAATAAACTTCAAGATTTTCATATTTTTTCTGCTGATTTACTTTTTTAAAATTTCTCTTAGACAATTTTTTATGTGGTTTTAAAAAATGTCAAAATTGCCGAAATTTGTATACTTTAATAAAACGCTTATTATATAGATTTTGAAAATAAATATATTTTAAAAAATAATACCCTGTAAAAGTGTAAACAATCCAGAATTTCAATCAAAAGGAATTATCAAGATATCTCAATTAACAATTTCGTAGGATTAAATTGAAAATGACATTTTTATGACCCTAATCAGTTATCACGATTTCTTGCCAACCAAATTTACCTTTTCCAAAATCGTAAATTTACAGATAACCTAAAAAAATTATTTTTCGTCGGATTTCGATGGGATTCTACTTGATGTAAGCTTTCAGTACTATTTCAACGGATTTGATGTAGCTCTTGCCGTTCCCGAGCTATGAGGGGCCAAAGGGGGCCAAAATTGTAAATTTACAGTTTACCTTAAATTTTTATTTTTCATCGCATTTCTATGGGATTTTTTTCTTTTGATTTCTCTTGATATATGCTTTCAGCATCATGTCAATGGATTGGGCGTAGCTCTTTCTGTTTCTGAGCTATAGAGGGTCAAAGAGGAATCATAAGGAGTCATAAGGGCTAATTTTTATTTTCCCTAGTTTGTGTCCAGCTAATTACTTGGTCAATCTCCTTATTGCGTCCATCTAATAATGGTGTCAAGCTCTTTCCTATGTCCACACTCACTTTAAATTACACTTTTTCA
>MJUU01022481.1:45958-57943 GCA_002080025.1 Modiolus philippinarum | reverse complement strand
GTCCTCTATAGATTAGATATTCCAAAACTAGTTTAAAAAATGTTTATTTAAAACATTTTTTAAATGCAATCTGGCCCAAGGATCACGATTTTAGGGTTCTTTTTGCTCAAAATTGCTTCGTTTTCATTTTTTTCTTTTTGGCGCGGCCCACTCCTATATAGAGGAATGTACCGTTATTTCCCGCACTTTTTATGGGACCGCTAAAGTTAATTCATTCCAATTATTGCAGATTTAATGATGACCTTTTAAATTGTAGCACATTTATTTAAATGCTATTTCTGAAGTTAAACATTCATAAAACTTGTTTTGTAGTTTTAATCATTTTATTAGCCTTGGTGAATCTTGTGATAAAGCTTGTTTTTTAAATCTTGGATTGTGAGAGCATATTATCTGTGTAGCTGAAGCAGAAAAAAAAGGAACTGGACTAAAATTTAACAAATTCAAGAAATGAAGGAAAACATGGTAAATTAAAAGTGTACAAATGAATGCTTATTTTACCCAGTGGATATAGAGTGGGTTATACCGCATTCGCCTTATACCGCATTTGCCTTGTCTGTCAGTCCGTCCATCGTTTTGTCTGTATGTTCGTCCAAAATTTATTTCTTTCACAATTTTTAAGCCTCTAGTGGAGGGATTGATTTGAAAATTAGTACTCGGCTTCTGTATGGTTAGTTGTAAGGAACATCCTATTTTAAGTTCGGTAAGATGTGTAGGAAATATCGACTTGGTTACGAAATGTAGTGAAACATGAATTTTTTTGTCACATTTTTCTCTGCTTCTACAAGAGGGATTGATTTCAAAATTGAGTGCAGTCTTCATATGATTAGCTGTAAGGAAAGTCATATTTTGAGTGCTGTCAGATGTGTACTTCCTGCTTTACAAAAAGTGAACTTCGTTACGAAATGTAGTAAAACATGAATTTTTTTCTTTAGCTTTTCTCAAAATGATAAATGATTCAAACTTCAAAATTTGTCACAAGCTTTATGTAGTCATTCAATATTATGGAACATGTGGGTTACTACTTTCTGTTTATTTCTTGAGGATTATATCATTGTCTCCATATTTATATTATGTCTGCACATGTACTGTGTCCACACCTGTATTGTAACCATGTACACTTACATTTGCACTTGGTGTATTGATTTTGGGTTCAATGAGTGGGGGGATAACCTTTTGCAATTCAGCATCAGCTCTTGTTAAGTCTTTTCTCGTCATATACTCCATCCTTGGAAGTATGTAAGGTAGTAGATAAATAAAACATAAAAGCCAAACTGTATGTAAATGAAGTTTCACTTTACATTGTCCGAAACCCCAAAAAAATGTATCCTTGTTGAATGAGCTATGTTCCTATCATTGCACTCTGTTAAGCCCTTTATTGTATTGATGTTCAAATTAGACCCAAAATTATAGAGGGGAAAACCACAAAATGAGACCAAAATAATGAATCATGGTGGCAACGTGAAATTTAGTTCAGAAACTTGAATTTTGACATGTCATGTGACATGTTGAAAAACCATTGACCATATTAGGCCTGTGAAGAAGGCTTCCGCCTTTAAAACTGTGCATTCTGTGCATTTGAAATTAAAGAATTTTTTTAAGCCAACTGTTCTCTATTGATAAAATGACATTCATTTCAAACTTAGTATTGTTTACTAATTGTGCCACTTCATTATTTACTATAGATTACACTATATGTCCTTATTCAACCTTATTAAAATATGTTTTTAATCGGGAACCTTTGTTGAAATATTTTACTGTATTTCTTTTTAGATTACAAAATGGTATAGCCCAGGTGAGACCTGGGACAGTAAGTTTAGTACTGTAGCGTCTACATATGAAGAATGTCGTGCAGAGTGTGTTGGTCTCTATCTTTGTACATCAGCTGATGTTCTCAGGTATGTACTCAAGAACTGCCACTTTAAATTTCCAATGCATAGTTTAGATACTCAATTGACATCTTTTAAAATTTAGTATTTAAAAATTTGAAATAAGTGGTGGCTGGGTAAACTGTTCTAAATCATTATAATTTTTAAAAGAATATTTCACCAAATTTTTTATCCACAAGTAGTAATGATGAACTTTTCATCATGACCATGACCTTGATTTCATGGTTCAATGAATTCTGAAATATTTCAACATATAGTTTCTTAGGATTCATAGTATTTTGATCATTTTATCAGACAGAAAGCTACTTCAAATAGAACAATAGAAATCCATCTTGAAGTATCTTGAATACCCGTAGTACTTTAGATTGATATATGAAATAGATTGTGTGACTCAGGTTTAAGTTTTGGTAAGAGTTCAGACCTCTGATACTAAAACTCCTAGAGTATTAATATTTTGTCTGTAAATGCCCCATGTAAAGTTACAAAGTACCAGATTTTGACCTACATTTCATTTATTAATGACTTAGATTAAAGTTTTCATAAGAGTCCAGATCTCAGATAATACAACTCTTACAGAGGAATGACATTTTTTCAGTAGATGCATCTTGTATAGATATCTTCTTGCAGATAAAGGTCGTTTTTATCTATATTTCAAGTCCGAGTGACTAAGGCTCATATTTATGTAAGACTCCAGATCTCCAATACTACAACTCTTAGAGAATATTATTTTGTCTGTCAATGCCTCTTTCATAGCCACAAAACTCCAGATAAAAATTAGGTCACTTTGACCTACATTTAATATATGAGGGACTTAGGCTAAAGTTTCTTTAAGAGTTTAGATCTCAGTTACTACAACTCTTAGAGGAATTGTATTTTGTCATTAGATATATCTTGTATAGTCATCCAGATAAAAATTATGTTAATAATTTGACCTACATTTCATTCATGGATGACTTAGGTTAAAGTTTTTGTAAGAGTTCAAAACTCAGATACTACAACTCATAGAAAAATGACATCTTGTATAGTCATGAAGATCCAGATAAAAATCAGTCTTTTTTCACTTACATTTCATGCATGAATGACTCAGGTTAAAATATTTGTAAGAGTCCAGATCTCCAAAACTACAACTCTCAGAGGAATGATATTTTTTTGCCTGTAGATACATCTTGCAAAGTTTTGAAGCGCCAGATAAAAAGTAGGCAAGTTTGACTTACATTTCATGCATGAGTGACTTAGGTAAATGATTCTGTAAGAGTCTCTAAAACTGCAGCTCTTAGAGGAATGATATCTGTTTGTAGATACATATTTCAAAGTTAAGAAGCTACAAAGTAAAATTAAGTCACTTAGACCTACATTTCATGTATAAATGACTCAGATTTTGTAAGATTCCAGAGGAATAATATTTTGTCTGTAGATACCTTTTGCAAAGTTATGAGTTAAAAAGGTTAAAGTTTTTGTAAGAATTCAGATCTCAGATACTACAACTCTTTGAGGGATGAGTCTTTCAAAGTAATGAAACTCCAGATAAGAATAAAATCTCTTTGTCCTACATTTCATGCGTAAGTGACTTAGGTTTAAGTTTGTGTTATATAGTCTTAGATACTACGGTAATACTTAAAGAGGACTAATCTTTTGTGAGTAGATGCATCTGCAATAGATTTGAAGCTCCTGGTTGAAATAGGGTCACCTTAACCTACTTTCATCCTTGACTTTCTCAGATTTAAGTTTGTTTAACAGGCCAGATCATAAATAGTACAACTTTGTGGAACACTAATAATACTTTAAAAAAAAAACAAATGACAAACTGATGAGGGGATTAGCTGTTGTTTATGACTCCTTCTTACTCTTGTTTTTGTTGCTCTCTCATTGCTCATCTTGTTTATTTGAAGAGGTTATTGTGTACGGATGTTCAAAAGAGACAAGTTATCCAAAGTACTTGTGGGTTTGTTATATTTAGTCAGTGGATGTATCTTAGTAAGTACTTGCCAGTTTGCATGTTGTCAATTGGAATAGACCTTGATAACTTTGTAAAATTGCCACATAGTTTTATAGTCAATCAGTTTCTGAGCTGCTAATCATATTAGATCTATCGCTTCATCTTAATGGAAATGTTACAGTACAAATTGGAATCCAGTAGGATACGGAATCTAGAATTAGAATTCTGATTTGTACTTGATTTAATTCAGTACAAATTGGAATTCCAATTTTTACCAGGACAAATTAGAATTCCAGTTTGTACTGGATTTAATCCAGTACAAATTGGAATTCCAATTTCTCCAAGGAGAAATTGAGATATCCTAGTTTATACTAGTAGGATTCTGAATCCTACTGAATTTCTAGTATGATCCAGAATTATACTGGGTATTTTGTTCAGGAGGTTTCTGGATATTACTGACATCCAAAGCTGGGAAAAAATTTGATTTTGTTAAAATAAGTATGTATTTCGCAACATTTTTTATTTGTATTAAATACTAAAACAACAAATGACAATTCTAATATAGCTGTACATTGTGTCTCCTGCACACCTAGTGTGTGGCGACATATAGGGATCACTTTATTAGTCTTGCTGCATTGTCGTCGTCGTTAGTGTTGTCCATCCCACTTTTTTCGTAACACTTTTCTCAGCAACTGCATATCACAGCCACTTGAAATTTTGTATGTGACTTCAGTATGGGTCTCATATTGCGATTAACGAATTCAGATCTGTCGGACATCTACTTTCTGTTTATCGACTTGGTGTATTTTCAACAAATACTGTCAATGGTTACAAATTTTCGTAACACTTTTCTCAGCAACTACAATTCACAGACACTTGAAATTTTGTATGTGACTTCAGTATAGGGTTCCGTAATGTGCTTATTGAATTCAGGTCTGTCGGATATCTACTTTCTGTTTACTGACTTTGAGTTTTTCAACAAATATGGTCAATAGTACAAGTTTTTTTAACACTTTTCTCAGCAACTACAGATTACAGCCACTTAAAATTGTGTATGTGGCTTAAGTATGGGGTTCTGTATTGCTCTTATTAAATTAATTTCTGTCTGACATCTACTTCCTGTTTACCGGCTTGGAATATTTTCAACAAATATGGTCAGTGGTACAAATGTTTGTAACACTTTTCTCAGTTTATTCAATTAACTTGAACTCCTTAAAAACTGTAAGTCATATTCCAACCAAACTTGCAGGATATGTTGTTTACCTGATCTAATTGTGCACCTGATACTTAAAATTTCGGGCTTCACATGGGATACGGGTTCATAATCCCTGTCTGTGCCCTATACTAATATAAAACACAGACAGGGAATATGAACCCGTATCCCCTGTGAAGATTCCCGAATAACATATAGTATCGTATTTGCCAGAGTAATTACAAACTGTCACTGTTATACTGCCATCTTCCAATGAACGGTTTTTTAACATGACAATGTGTGAAATTTCAGGTAGAGTAATAGGGTCTACTGCATTAAAACCAGGGAAACAAAAACTTCTCAAATCAACAAGATCAGTACATGTATCAGAAAAGTAGTTTTTTAGTATGCCATTTTTAGAAAAAAAAATCATTTTCCAATATTTTTCTGTAAAATACCTCCATATGTTTTTCCATATTTAAAGTTAAGTTATGAGAACTAGTGGTCAAAAGTTTGAACTGTGCTCAAAGGTTTAAGAGTTTGAAGCAAAACATCTATATCTTTTACACAATTAGACAATTAATCTTATTTTTTTGAAATTAATATTTTAATTGAAAGATTACCAAAACAGTGGAAGGGACATATAACTAATAATGTTTAACTTCTCTAAGGCCGTTTCTACTGATTTAAGTAAGAAGATTCCAGAATCCTACTAGTACAAATTAGGATATCTCAATTTCTCCCAAGAGAAATTGGAATTCCAACTTATACTGGATTAAATCCAGTACAAATCAGAATTCTAATTTGTCCCAGTAGAAATTGGAATTCCAATCTGTACTGAATTAAATCCAGTACAAATCAGAATTCTAATTGTCCCAGTAGAAATTAGAATTCCAATTTGTACAAGGAGGATTCTGGACCCTACTGGATTCCAATTTGTACTGTTACAGATATGTGTCAGTCTGATGCCTTTTATGTAGCCTTGACCTCAGTTTCCTGGTTCAGAGACTTGGTTCATATTTTTACTGTTACATTAGTATCACCAATACTGGACATATTAGCCTAGTATATTTATATCCACCCAGTTTGTAATAAGGCCTAGAAAAAAAAGTTGTGAGTTTAGGGTAACCCGACCCTACCTAAAATTTTATGCCTACCCTAACTTTTTTTGCCAATTTTACAACAAGCACTGTTAAAATCAGAAATGTTCCTCCATTACTACAATGTAAAAAAAATATTAAAAAAAAATTTTTTTCCTACCTACCCTACCTAACTTTGAAAACCATGTTACCCCAAACACACAATTTATTTTCTAAGGCCTAACATACCAATTGTGGACATGGTTGTACTCTTCATCCCTCTTCAAGGTCTATGTTTGTAGACTGCAATACCAAAGACCATACAACTCATTTATGCCTTGTATTTAATGTTATTTACAGAATTTTCGGACATGAAGGTGAAGTTGCTGATGACGTTATATATGTTAACTGGTTAACCATGGCAAGGGCTGGTTTACTGTCGTTAGAGTTTTACTCTCCAGAAACTGGAGCATGGAGACAGGTAATATTGATATAGAACTGTTAAATAATGGGTTATACACTACAAGGGCAGGTTTACTGTCGTTAGAGTTTTACTCCCCAGAAACTGGAGCATGGAGACATGTAATATTGATATAGAACTGTTAAATGATTGGTTATACACTACAAGGGCAGGTTTACGGTCGTTAAGAGTTTTACTCCCCAGAAACTGGAGCATGGAGACAGGTAATATTGATATAGAATTATTAACTTATAGTTACATTTATTCATATGCAGCATTTTAAACTATTTTGATGAATATTTTAACATCGGGTGGAACAGTTAACTGTTTACCGATTTCTGGTAAAACTGTTCCATACGCAAAATAATTGCGCAGTGCGATGTCATTCAACTTCTACCCATGTACCCTTTTTATAGGCAAGATTTTTTTTATTTGTTTATATGAGATTTTTTTTATTGTTTATATAAGTTAATAAAACAGTTATTTCATGCCCTGTTTCAAGAAACAGCAAAACTATTGTCATGACTTGCGAACTGTTGCCTTCGGCCTCAGGCAACAGTTCGCAAGACATTTCCATTACCTCGGGACAATAGTTATTGCTGTTTCCTTCAAGGGCATGAAATAACTGTATACTGTTAAATGATTGGTTATACACTACAAGGGCTGGTTTACTGTCGTTAAGAGTTTTACTCTCAAGAAACTGGAGCATGGAGACAGGTAATATTGATATAGAACTGTTAAATGATTGGTTATACACTACAAGGGCAGGTTTACTGTCATTAGAGTTTTACTCTCCAGAAACTGGAGCATGAAGACAGGTAATATTGATATAGAACTGTTAAATAATGGGTTATACACTACAAGGGCTGGTTTACTGTCGTTAGAGTTATCTCTCAAGAAACTGGAGCATGGAGACAGGTAATATTAATAAAGAACTGTTAAATGATTGGTTATACACTACAAGGGCTGGTTTACTGTTGTTAAGAGTTTTACTCTCAAGAAACTAGAGCATGGAGACAGGTAATATTGATATAGAACTGTTATATAATGGGTTATACACTACAAGGGCTGGTTTACTGTCGTTAGAGTTTTACTCCCCAGAAACTGGAGCATGGAGACAGGTAATATTCATATAGTACTTTACACTGCAAGGGGTGGCCTGCTGGCATTAGAGTTTTCTTCACCAGATACTTGCTAATGAAGACATGTATTATTTGTATAGTACTGTTAAACGATAGGATATGGCTTACTGGCATGGTTAAGAGTTTTATTCCCCAGAAACTAGAGTGTTGTTTAATTTTGCCAGCTAGCTGGATATACTTAAAGGTATTAAATATAACAGAGTTAATAATTATAGTATAACTAATTCGAGATTTTGATTGTCGGTACAATATTCATCAAGTGACCGAACAACTCAGTAATTCATTAATGCGCTACAGCACATGAGTGAATTATACAATTTTTTGGTCACGAGATGAATAATGTTGATAATGGAAATCTGGGATTCGTTGTTTCTCTTTATTATATAGATTTATTTTCAAATACCAGTATTTTAAATTCGAATTCATGTGGGAAATATTTTCGTGTAAATCCACTCAGACTTTACTGAATGACGATGTTGACAACAGTAATTGTTACGACACTTTTTGGAGTGAAAGATTGATACTTATTTTCACTCAGTGAAATATCAGTTTTTCTGTTCACTGGGAAATCTCTGTATTTCATTGTTTTATATCTATATAATAAATTAGTGTACAAACTATGTTTCAATTTCCGGTTGGTAGTTTGGATAATGCTGATGGAAATTTTTTTGCAGTTGTATTATATTGTTGCACTGTCATTAGCCTTGGCATTGACTTTCCTTCTGTCAAGATGATAATTTTATTGACTGTTTTATGTTAGCCAAACAGTTTGAGAATAAGGTTTTAAAGCCACCAGTTTTGGTATTTTTAGCTATATATGCAGTCCTTTTTTGCCTTGCTTATGAAAAAGTTGCTGATAGCATGGAATGTGTTACTTCCTTGCAACAGGAACATTTGAAACTTAGACCTTATAATTTATAACATGTGAAGCAAAATCTTTCATAAAAAAGTCACCTTTTGAACTCTTAGGTATCAAATGTTTAAGATGATTTTGACCTTTTCTTACTTTATATCCTATTTCATCCTTCCTTAAGAAAAAAACATATAGGATGGGGAGCATTTTTTTTGCGCATCAACATATTTTTTTCATGAAACTTTGCACAGTTGTTCTGGACACATTGAAGTTGTGTATCTCCCCATTTGGGCAGTTTTGCATAAAAAATGTCGAATTTGTCCATTGTTAAACTTAGTTATTTTTGCATCATAATTTTAAATTAGGGTGCCAGTTTTGTGTAATCTGAAACTCTAGCACCTTATGCCTGAGACTCATGAAACTTTATACTGTTGTTCTGGACACATTGAAAATGTGTATCTGCCCTTTTGGCAGTTTTGAATAAAAAATGTCAAATTTATCCGTTGTTGAACTAAGTCATTTTTTCCATCACATTTTCGAATTACAGTACCTGGTTTGTGTAATCAAAACATTGACATCTTTGACGAAACAGTGTACCTCTTAAATTTTGCACTGTTGTTTTTTAACACATTGATGATGTGCATACCCATTTGGGCCAAATTTGAATAAAAAATGTCAAATTTATTCATTATTGAACTTGGTCCTTTATTTCATCATATTAAATAATCATTGTCCAATACTTCAAACATGTCACAATTATAAACACACTGATCACACTGATCATGCCAAGCATGAAGCAATTTTGGGTACTGGTAGTCTGGTTTTCAGCCATGGTTTTTTGGGTGAATTTGATTAAAACAAATATTTTCAATGGTTAGATTTCAAAATTTTGTGATTCCAATTTTGGTAAATTTCCTGAAAGACCAGTTGTTTTGGGGAATTTTATCTTAGCAATCAATCTTGATATAGGCCAAATGATAATGAAAGTGGAATGAGCAGCAAGACATTAGGTTCCACAGAAGCTTAATGAATTTTTAGCTCTCCTCACGAAGTGAGGGGGCTTATGTGATACCCCTAGCGTCCGTGTCGGCATCCGGTTATGAAGAATGGTTAAAGTCCATTGCTGCTTACTAACAAGTCCCACATCAACCATATTGGTATGCATGATGCATTTTGGGATGACAACAACAATGCATGCTTCAGATGCTGGTTAGAAAGAATGCTTAAAGTCTATTCCTGCCTACTGACAAGTCCCATATCAACCACATTGGTATGTATGATGCATGCTTCGGATGCTGTCTGTGACCTATATTTTATACATGAGTGTCTTTGTTAGGAAGAATGGTTAAAGTCCATTTCTGCTTACTGACATGTTCCACATCAACATTATTGGTATGCATGATGCATTCTGGGATGACAACAACAATGCATGCTTCGGTTGATGTCTGTGACCTACATTTATGCATGAGCGACTTGGTTAGGTTAAATGGTTCAAGTCCATTCCTGCTTACTGACATGTTCCACATCAACCTTATTGGTATGCATGATGCATTTTGGGATGACAACAACAATGCATGCTTTGGATGCTGTCTGTGACCTACATTTTATGCATGAACGACTTGGTTAGGAAGATTTATCTACGATTTAGATAATATGTAAGCTGCTTTTGCTCAGCAAATTTGACATTGCTGAAAATAATCCGAAATTACTTTAATAGATGAGATTTATATTTAAATTTTTCATGCAGAAAAAAACTTAGTTCAGTTGGTTGGTAAAACTTCTTTCCTAAATTAAAATTCAATTAAGCAAGAGCTTATACAAGTTTCATATCAATAAACATAGGTCTTTTTTTTTTTAATTTCCAGTGGAAAACAAAACTTTTGATTAATTAACAGGGATATCCAATTTTCTGCTTTAACAGACTGGCATGAATGAAGATATAGCATGTATTTCTATTATAGGCTCATATGAATGCTAGATTTGTCATATTACGTGTGCTGTTAGAAGCTGGACAAGGTCTTATTACAATCACCAAAACAACAGGGGATGATGGAAAGGAAGATATACATATGAAGTTAGATCGATCTAAAATACTGTCAGTTGGAAAAGAAGCCATTGGGAAATTTCTCAGAAAACTGCAGGTAATTTTAATACATGTATATGTTAATTTGAAAATGGTCATCTGGATAAGAACTTATGTAGGAAAAAGAAATTTTGGATTGCTGTAAAATTACAAACAAGGGATAACAGTAAACACCTACAATCGCTGAAAACTACAATCACATGCCTTAATTTACAAGCCAACTGCACTGGAAAAACACTACTGAAGACATGAGACAAACAAATAACAATAATAATTTGAGATAGCCAGACTTCGTACCAGCACTAGCAAAAGCCATCAGAAAGGGTAAACCTGTATAAGGGTACCAAAACCTCCCTTTCTCAATCCTGTTTCATGAAAACATGAAAATTTACTCCAGTTGTTATATTTATGATTTTGTCGAACAAACATTCCTTCAAGGGGTAATTTTTTGCATTCAGAGCCTTATAATAATATTCCATGATTTCATTTTTTTACACATAAGATTTCAAACCAAACTTTTTGCATAAGGGGAAATTTGGGGATTTTTTCTTGATGGTGAATATGTAAAATAATCCCAAATTTTCCATGCTTACAGTAGTTTATACACATGTTAACATGGCCAACTATCTCCAAAACTCCATAAAATCCAAAGAAGTTAGGTCAAAGGTTTGATGACACTGAATGAAAAAAGATTGAAAATATCAAAAATTACAAGACAATAACTTTTAACTTTAAACATATTTTATTGTCAAACAAAACAGACAATAGGATAAGACACAAGTTTACAAAACTTACTAGGTCTTCTCCTTACAAAAACATATAATACAATATTGACATAATAAAGGTTGAATATACATAATTTTAACTTTTAAATTAAGTATGTAAAGACATGAGACAAGGATTAAGATAGTAGTCCAGTTTGAAATGGGCGCAAGCAAAAGTTATAAGGTTACATATAAAGGAGTAAAATTGGTACATTTGGAATTAAACCTGCTAGTATATCATAAATGAGATGAGATTGAGGCATGGTCAAAGCTAAAACTGAATGTATATATTCTATACAAAGAACTGTCGAAAAGTCTCAACGTGGACTTTAATTTCGTGAGAAGCGTCCAGAATTTTTAATGTAAAACTGAACCGATTTGAAGATCACTGCATTCAAATCAGGAGTATACATTTCACTACCGTTTAACAAAGACAATAGCTAAAAAGAGGCTTTCAAGAGCCAATATCACTCACCTTGACCATGGCTTATACAGACAGTCATATCATGGTCTCATTTTCAAACTATGCTAAGAAATCTTTATGTTATTTGGTCAAATGTTAAACTTTTTATGCCCCCCCCCCCCCTGCT
>MJUU01022481.1:30179-45912 GCA_002080025.1 Modiolus philippinarum | reverse complement strand
TACGTCTGTACTTCCAAACTTGGTCACATGCTTACTTATCACCCAAGACAGAACCCTATTGATTTCTTGGTTGGTACCCCCAAGGTCAAGGTCACAGTTGCTAAAAATAGACTAAAATTTCAATAAAATTTTGGTTTCCGGATGATGACTTGAGTATACTACATTGGATCAAAACCAAACTTGGTCACTTGCTTACTTATCACAAAAGACATAAACCCATAGATTTTAGGGTTGATGTCTCCAAGGTCAAGGTCACAGTTGCTAAAACTAAATTAGTATTATATATAAAAATATTTCTCAGATTATTTGTTGGAACTACACATTTTATCAAAACCAAACCAGTTCCAGGTCGTATTTATGACAGGTAAAGAACTTTTTTTTAATAATTATTTGCTATATATATTGTACATAGTTATGCCTTTAATAATTTAAGGGATTCGATTGCAAGGAGGGTGGGCATCTGAGTCCCATGGACACATTCTTCCATTTTTTTCTTACTGACTGCACCTTGGAAAGACTGCATCTGATAAGTAATATTTATGCCATGTTTTACTTAAATCCTTTCAATGTTTAAATGAAGGATCTTTCAATGCATTTCAAATATGGTCCATCTTGGATAAAGCCCAAACCAGAAAAACAGATTTTTATGCCCCGGTGAATCGAAGATTCGGGGGGCATATAGTTTTTGGTCTGCCTGTCTGTTTGTCTGTTTGTCTGTTTGTCCACAATAAATTTTAACATTGGGTATATCTTTTGAATGGTAAGTGATAGGGCTCTCATATTTTGCATGAGTATTCCTTGTGCAAGACCTTTCAAACGATACTAAAATTTTGGACCTCGTGACCTTGACCTTGACATGTGATGGACTTCTTGAAAAAAACAATAAACTTTAACATTGGGTATATCTTTTGAATGGTAAGTGATATGGCTTTCATATTTTGCATGTGCATTCCTTGTGGCAAGACCTTTAAATTGGTACCAGAATAGTTGACCTTGTGACCTTGACCTTGGCCTGTGAACAACTGCATAAAAACTTTACCATTGAGCATTTCTTTTGAATGGTAAGTGATAGGGCTTTAATAGTTTGCATGTGTATTCCTTGTGGAGAGACCTTTCAGTTGGTACCAGAATATTTGACCTTGTGACCTTGACCTCGGCCTGTGACTGTTCGGTAAAATTTAATTAGAAAAATGAAATTATATTTTGTTTTATTTTATATACATAGAAACTAAACTCATTTATGATGAAATATTTCTTGATATCTATAGAATTTTTTTTGTAAAAAAGATTTTTTAAATCATTCAGCATATTTTCTTCATTTATTCACTTTCGTTTTACAGGTATTTATATATGTATTATATATCAATGATGAGGGATGTTACAAAAAATATAAATTATTTCATTTCTTCTCTTCTGTGTATTCCTCCACTTTTGGGGGACCAGTATTGATGATCCCTGGTGTAATCAAAGTAATGATAACACTTGATATAGACAGAACACAATGAGTTGACTATAAATGCTCCAAAAAGGGGGGGGGTGAAAATTGTTTTCTTAATAATGCTTGGATAATGATTGGAGGGGTTCATTTGGGTGACTTCTGTGTTTGTATCCAATTGCAATCATCATTTGTTGTGATTAAACTTTTCATGTTTGATACCAGAATTTATTTCTACAAATTATTTTGTCAGGAGGATATATTCATTGTTCAAAGTTGCTAAATGTTTCTTCTTTACTTCTACTCGGGGGCATTAGTGTTTCACAAAACACATCTTGTTTACAAGACTATTGTGGTCAAGTTTAGTTCCAGTTGGCTGTGTAGTTTCAGAGATTACAATCTTTGAAAGTATTCCCATAAGGTCCGGTGTTAAACCTTGTTCCCCACAGGTGGCTGTCTTTGAATAAGTGTGATCCTCAAAAATACCTTTTTTATATACCTCACTGAAGTTGAGGGTGACTTTTGAAGTACCTGCTGGGTTCCTAGCATCTGAATACATATGGTAAGGCAGCATCCTGACAATGGTGACTTTGACCTGTTTTTTCCACATCATCACTTTACATTCAAATTAAATGACTAGTTTAGATTTCTAAATCTAAATACCCATATAGGAGTAATTACCCTTTATTGGTCAAATAATTGTTGTTGATTAAAAATTATATTTCACCTTGTATTTCAAAAACAGTTTGAGATAGAGGTTAAGTTTTAATTGCAAAAATATTCAGCACATCAAGATCTACATACATGGGAATTCTTAGGAAAATATAAATACCCCTGTAGGAGTTACTGCCCTTTATTGGTAAAATTTTTCATGATTTTAAATATTTCATCTTGTATTTCAAAAACATTTTGAAATGGAGGTTAAAGTTGAATTTCAGAAATGTTCTACACATCAAGATCTACCCACATGCCAATTTTGAAGTAAATCCATATACCCACAAAGGAGTTACTGCCCTTTATTGGTCCAATTTTTGGCAGTTTTATACATTTTTTTTGTCTTATATATCAAAACTGATTTAAGATAGAGGACAGGAAATTACAAAAATGTTCAGTATGTCAAGGACTATGTTCTATTAAACATTGTCAAGTTGTTCAACCAAATCCAAAGTGGTTGCCAGTGGGGAACCTAGTTTAACATTGGACCCTGTGGGAAAACATATTAAAAGATCTTCTTCTCTGAAACTACTGTGCCATTTGGAAGCAAACTTGGTCACGAAAGTCCATAGTTGGCCCCCTTTGAAAAATGTGTCTGGCAAGTTTAGCATTATACCCTATGGGAAAAATATTAAAAGATCTCCTTCTCTGAAACTACTGGGCCATTTCGAATCAACTTGGTAACAAAGGTCCTCAGTTGGGCCCCTTTGAAATATGTTTCTGGCAAGTCCACATTTTATCCATAATGGCCACAAGCAAGGAACATGGTTTAACAGATAACCCTATGGGAAAGCATTGAAAGATCTTCTCCTCTAAAACAACATGGCTAATTTGATCCAAACTTTGTTAGCTCACCTGACCCAAAGGTTCGATGTGAGTTATAGGGTCTGTAAGTCCCGTCATGTGACACCGAGAAATCACGATAAAATTGAAATTTGAAAGGTTTCCCGCTAAAATATGACGTTACATGATTATGACGTTCCAATTTTATGCGTGAAACGTCATATGTTTTTGCTTAAAATACAACTTCAGGGTACAAATTATGTACCCGGAAGTCCAAAATTGGACGAGACTTACAGGCCCTATTGCCATCATTTGGCATCCGTTAACTTTTCTCATGTATATCTTCTCCTCTGAAACCACTGAAGCAAATTCAACCAAACTTTACAGTAATGATGTATGAAAAATACTGTACAAAATCTGCTCATTTAGTTTTGATCAGACATAAAACATGGAACCAGGTATGAGAAAATCAAATATAACTTAATGTATAGAAGATCCTTTGCAAAAATTACTCATTTCAATAGGATCAGACAAAAAACACAGGTGTTAATGGAGAACATGGCTCAACATTATACCCCATTGTTAAAAAATATCAAATATGCATGGCAAAGAAGCATTTTGTCAGGTGAAAGGTTGAGGCTCAGTCTCTGACCCTCTAGTTACAATAGTTCTTGGGTGGTCCCTTTAAAAATGTCCTGCAAGTCCACACCTCATCAAAGATGGGTACCAGCAGGGATACTAGTTTAACATTGTACCCTATGGGATAATACATTCAAATATCTTTTCCTCTTAAGCTACAAGGCTTATTAAAACCAAACTAGTTTACAAAAGTTCTTAGTTGGCCCCCATTGAAAAATTGTCTGGCAAGCCCGCATCACATCACATCAAAGACAGCTGCCTACATGCAGCATGGTTTACCATTGAACCATATTGGAAAGCATTCAAAGATCTTCTTTGAAACACATATCCAATTGAATCCATACTAGATTACAATTCTTACTTGGCACCTTTTGAAAAATGTGTCCAGCAAGTCCGCATTACATTCAAGATTGCTGCCAGTGAGGATTCTGACCATGTCAGCCATGGCCGAGGTGAGCGATAGAGGCCTTTGAGAGCCTCTTGTTTGCATTTCGTTCCTCATTGTTTCCTCAAATTCTTGTGGGTGCAACTGCTCAGAAACCCAGGAGCACGGATTTTCTTCAAATTTTACAGAAAAGTGATTATAGGACACCACAATTAGTAGGAGTTATAGGACTTTGAATGCTTCAGCATCATTATGCATGTCTTAAAAACACAAATTACTAGGATTTCTTAAAAATTTTACATGATTGCTAGTGACCATATGTTCAAGATGCACCATCATTTTGTTTCGATAAATTTTGCAGGAGAAATAGACTCTCATTATATAGAATTTCAAATGTCCAGAATTTTCTTTTATCACTCTTATTTTACCCCTTTATATAACAGTTGTTTTAAGCCATACCGTACACATTGTCAGTAATTTGCACATTTTGTAACATATGAGGTTTCAAGTTTTTTATGAGTCAGGGGACATATAGCTATGTGTAGCAATCTTGTTTCAGATTTATACAGTAGTATTAGATGGATCTTACCGTTGCAAGCAACTAAATTGACCACAATCTTACTGAGCCTATATTCAATTAACATTAACACATTTCCAAATTTAAAGTTCTATTTAGCTCTGCAAAGCCTCATAGTATTATGTTAAAATAAATAAACATGTATATCTAAATATATAACAAAAAATCATTGAATTACAGGTTTACAAAACAACAGGAGATGTAGAAGCAGGTAGAGCAATGTATAACAGCTATTCAGATGTTCACGATGTTGATGAGCCACATTTCCTTAGTTTAAGAAGTATTGTCCTAGATCGTAAACAACCGAGGAAGATGATGGTACAGCATAATACCACCGTTGATGGTAAATATATAACTTTATCTTAATGATCCAGGTATTAACAGAATTAGTCAACAAATTTGACAAAATTCAAATGGCAAAAAGACAAAGGAGGTGCGAAACTACTGTCAGTCTGGGAAAATAATAAATAGATATCAAAACAATATCAAATTATAAGAGTGAATATTGTATGGATAGGTTCAAAGGAAATTCTAAATTTGTTACTGTAAATGTATAAATCATAGGGGTTGCTAATTATCAGAACTGGGACATATTTGCAGGTATAAATTTTCACAGTTGATAAACAGTCAGAACAACTAAAATTATTTGTACTGTCTGATTGTTTCTGACATATTCATGGCATCTAATCTTTGCGGTCTTTTGTCAACCGTGAAAATAGCAAAAATTAGTTCACCTCGAAAATTACAACATTTACAGTACTGGCAGATTTTTTTATGTACATTTGCAAGTGAAATGACACTTGCATTGACAAGAATAGTTTGAACTGTGGTCTGTTCTTGATCTTGTTTTGTGATACAGCAATTTTGAGTATTGTTTTATAAAAACTTGTGATAGATGTTACTGTACAAATTTGTTTTAATCTTAATACTATGAATGACTATGCCGCATCAAACAGTCAGGAGGTTTTAGGTTATACCCTTCAGTCCTGTTCCATCTGTTCATCTGACTGTAAAACCATCTGTTTATCCATTTGTCCCATGGACCAAATACTGGTTGCTTTGAATTTGCGGTCTGTTGTAATGTCCCTTGAAAAATGACAAGATATTTTTGTTATCCACTATTATTTTTGTAATAAAGATACTGAACAGATTAAATAATCTATACTGGTCGTGTACCAGTTATCGCCATTTTCACACTGTGATTTTGCATTTGACCCTCGCAAACTTGGACTTAACTTTTAATGCATTATATTGTAAAAATTTACCAAGTAATACTTTAACCAATCATGTTCATTTTCAGCTTCATTGCACATGCGCAGTAATATAGTCATTTTAAAAAGTGTTGGTTTTCTCGACAAATTTTGCCGATGTGTGTACCAGTTATCGCCATCTTTCAAAAAATGCATCAGCTTTTTATCAAATTGTTAAATGTACACTTTGATCCACTCAAGTACTCCAAAAAGCAATGAACTAAAAGGGATTAAAGAATGAAAGGTCAGCCGATGCAATTTTCAAACTGAAAGTAGCATGATTTTTATCTATGCTTAATTCGATCTATTTTCTTCATGATTGCAAGAAAATAGAAGACCTTTACAGCCCCAATTCATCTTGATTTTAGTATTTGAAGACACAGCAACATAGTCAGCATTTATTTTTGGCAGAAAATATAGCTGACACCCAAAGTTTTCTTTTCCGACATCACATGTAAAAAATCTATTTTTAGCTAATTAGCATACGTGACCCCCCCCCACATAGCAATATATATTTTAATGGGGCTCCAAAGGGATTTTATCTCAAATTTCACTGTTTTAAAAGATTGAAACACATTTCTTAATAGAATGTTTTTTTAGGATATTGTTGTCATGTTGTACATAACCGTGTAACAGAAGTCACACACGATCTCGAAGCACGTGAAAATTGGCGATAACTGGTACATGGCGATAACAGGTGCTCGACCAGTATACTAGGGCTTGATATAGAGCTTGGATGAAATAAAATGTCCAATTAAAATTATTTGATCAGTTATGTTATTATTATAAGCAACTTAGGTGTGATATGCTTAATTACGATTTATGACATCCTTCACTAGATTGACTCACTAAAGGATAAGGATCAAGGGAAAGACATTGCTTAAGTGAGGACTATCTTGAATTTCAATTATTAAAATTTCCTGCACTTTGTCTTGTAGAACAATTTCATTTTTATATGGTCTTTCCTGGCTATTTTTATGCCCCCAGATCGATGTTCGGGCGCATATTGTTTTAATCCTGTCTGTCTGTCTGTTTGTCGGAAACTTTAACTTGGCTATAACTTTTGAACTATATAAGGTAGACTTATCACCCTTGGCAGGTGTATACGTCTACTCGAGAGGAACACAAATATGCAACAACAAAAAAATAGGTCAGGTCAAAGGTCAAGGTTAAAAAGGGGTGAAATTGGCTGTTTTCATATATTTTTACTGTAGAATTTTTATTATTTATCCTATTGAGATGGGGTTTGTTTCATGTTATTGCTAATAAAATTGCGCAATTGTAATTTGTCAACAGATTTGAAGTAGCATTTACCATTTTTGAGAAACAAGAGGCCCAAAGGCGGACAAACGGAAAAAAAATGAATTTTTAAATTTTTTGTCATATCTTGATGCAGTATTTTTGTCCCCCGCCACAACGCGACAGAGGGACATAGTAATTGTCTGCATCTGTGTGTCCATGCGTCAGTGTGTCTGTGCGTCCGTGTGTCACGTTTTTTGTGGTCGCAACTCCTCTTACACCACTGGACAGATTTTGCTGAAATTTGTCACCAACTGTAGTTGGTCATATCATGCCCCCATTTTGACGTGACAAATTTTACAGGAGTTATGGGAGTTTATCAACTTAATGCATGCCACATCGTGTGCATTTTTGTCACATGTACATTCACTCCATATCCTTTCATTTTTCCTACAGCTTAGGAACACTTTGTGGGGGCAACTATTCGGAAACCACTGAACGGATTATGCTGAAATTTTGTTTGAACATTTTCCACCATATGTACTTGATCTTATTATGCTGGCATTTTGATTCGACAAATTTTACGGGAGTTATGGGACTTTATCGACTTAATGCATATTACAACATAGGAAGACTTTGTGGACACATCTCCTCATATTCCAATGAAGAGATTTTGCTGAAATTTTGCTCGGCTCTTTGCCACCTAATGCAGTTGATCATATCCAGTCGCCATTTTGATTTGCATAATTTTACATGAGGTATATCGACTTTACTGCAGCAGCGGGGGACATAGCTACGCTAGCAATCTTGTTCTGTAGGTTTCTGATGGCATGTTTAAACAGATACCTTTAACAATTAAAACCATTTCAATAAACAAGAGACCCAAAGGGGCTTCATCTGTTTCAGAATAAAGGGGTTAAATTGGGTGTTTTTATGGTAATAAACAACTTTTGAACTATGTAAGACTTTTAATACTTGGCAAGTGTATAGGTCTTGTCATTATGAACATAGATATGCAAAAAAATTAGGTCAAAGGTCAAGGTCACAGAGGTGAAAAAAGGGGTAAAATAGGGTATTTTAATATATTTTACTGTAGAATCTTGGGGCATATGTAGTGTTTCACAAACACATCTTTTTCAAATTGCATAATGGTATTTGATTTTAGAATGTATTATTCTGTACACTCAATTATTGTAAGTCCTATATGCTTTGCACATATTATATGCAAATAATTCCATCTAAAATTGCAACACCTGATTTCATTGGGTATCATCATGAAAAACATAGTGCAGTATACATTGATATGAAATTATGTTAAGTACAAAGAATTGGAATAATCAGAAATAAAAGTATAGTTGAATTTCCATTACTCGAATGCAATTACTTGAAAACCATGGATGTGGCGAACACTTTTTCTGTTTGAATTTATACAAAGTTTAACTTCGATAGCTCAAACTGTTTTCATCAGTCCATTGAGTGTTCGAGCCTGTAATTTGAAGGAGTTGATTGATGTGTTAGAGCATTCTTTTACTCACAAAATTTTCTTGAAGAGTTGGTGAGTGTGTTTGCCATGTTTTCACATGAATAAACTCCTCAAAAATTACTTTTATTCATAATATTGAATGATGGAAACCCTAGTAATAGATTCTGTATATTATTGTCCAATGGTTCATTGTTGTTAAAAGGTCTTATCACTAAAAAATTTGTCAGTCCCACATAAGTATAAAAACAGCAATGTGACACTAAATATTCATATACATGTAACACTGTCAACCTTTTTTACTAATGGGCTTCCCAGGTTATGATTTAGCAAAACATAAATCTCTAGAATTTCATGTTTTTGAATTGGACTTAAGATTTTAACTAAATCAGTCTATCAAGTTCTAAAAAAATTTGACAAAATAAATCGGGTTCTAAAAATTGAGCAAAAATGTTTTTCTAAAAGTGTGGTAAATTGGAGATAACTTTGTTTTTCTATAGATCTGTTTCATATAATCTTAGGTGATTTTTGGAGGTAATTTATGTTTAAATCACAAAATCAGTTGTTACATTAATTCAAGTCACCCATCTATTGAAATGTTGAATATTCATATTTACATGAAAATGTCATGGGAGATGATTTGACATTGTTAATTTTTGTTGGATTACTTTTCCCACTATGTTTAAATAAAAGTTTGCTTCCAATATTATAGTTATACTCCCCGCAAACAAAGATTGGGGGTATATAGGAATCACCCTGTCTGTCTGTCCGTCTGCTGACTGTCTGTCTGTCTGTCCGTCTGTCTGTTCGTCCATCTTTCCTTCCATGTACCTTGTCAGCACATGTTCTTCTAAACCCCTGCTTGGATTTTGATGAAATGTTGCACAAGTGTATTACATCATCTGAAGATGTGCATGAAGTTATATGATTGCTGTCCAAAATTATGAAGCGGAGATAATTCATCTTTGGATATTTTCTGGAAAAGAGGGGAGGACGAACCTTGTCAGCGCATGTTCTCTGTAACCTCTGCTTGAATTTTGATAAAATGTTACACAATTGTAGTATACCACCTGAACATGTGCATGAAGTAATATGGTTGCTGTCCAAAATTTTGAAGGGGAGATAATTTGTCTTTGAATATTTTCTGGAAAAAGGGAGGGGGGAGGGGCGAATCTTGTCAGCGCATATTTCCAAAACTGCTGCTTGGATTTTGATGAAATGTTACACAGTTGTAGTATACCACCTGAAGATGTGCATGAAATAATATGGCTGCTGTCTGAAATTTTGAAGGGGATATAATTCGTCTTTGAATATTTTCTGTAAAAAAGGGGGTGAACCTTGTCCAGTGTTTTTTCTCACCTTTTTGGGACTGGGTCCAGGTCCCTTTGAATTAAGAAAATAAACAAGAATCTTTCTCCATTTGGGAAAATAAAAAAAAATGCATTATCTTAAGTATTTTATGGACTTAAATAAAACTGTTACCATTATTCTTACTTCTCTTTCCTTTAGAAAGGGAGTGGTGTAGGCTCAAGGGTACAGGGTTATTTTCATGAACATTTAGGTCTTTAGATTCAGAGAGACATTAAAGTTTATCTCTGGGGGGGCCACTATTTTTGGCATTTCTTGAAAATCTATAAAATGCAACTTGAAAGCCAAATCATTTCTGTATCTATGCAAGATAACTGGCCGTGTACATGAAATGACATTTTATTTCTCGTACATCCGTGCATTGTGAGAACGCTAATGATGTCAATTCTTTCCTTTCTCGGACTCCCCAGTGTCTATCATCGGTTTTTATGTTTATAATTATTGTCTGTTCACTACCCGAACGTAAAAGTAGTCTAAAGATATGTCTTGATTCGCCGATTTAGTTTCTGATATCATGATTGTTTTGACACATGTGATCTTGACCTTTAAACAAGACCCGGATATTAACCGCGAAATTAACGACGTTTGATTGGTCAGAAAAAGTTTCTATATGATTATAGCTATATTTAGCGTAGGGAAAATATGCGGAATGCACAGGAACTCGGGAGTACTTCAGACAAGTTGCTTTACACGAGTTGACCATAAAAATGCTAATTTCAAGTATTTAAGTTTCTTAAATTTATATCAAATCTGTTGCACTGCAGGATTGGGAAAATTTTACATTATTTGGGGAAAATATGAGTCCTTTTCGCATTGGGAATGGGTCCGATATTCAGCCCCAAATTTGACACACAAAAAAACACTGTGTTCTCCTAAACAGAAACTTGGATATTGATGAAATGTTACACAGTTGTAGTATACCATCTGAAGATGTGCATGAGTTATATAGTTTCTGTCTGAAATTTTGAAAGTGAGATAATTCATCTCATGAATATTTTCTGGAAAAAGGGGGAGGTATATCATTGTGTCTAATCTTGTATTGTGTCCACACTTACTTAAATTCACACTTGCCATATTGATTCAGGGTTCAATTGGGGGGGTATAACTGGCTGCCATCGGCAACAGCTCTAGTTTTAATACTTTTTGCCAAAGTATGCAAAAGGCATGTTTTTTAATTAAGATAATTTTATTGATATGTGTGTAAAGCAGGAAGAATTAAACGAACAAATAAACATCAGTAATATTTTATAACATATTTTTTACAGATCTAACATTTATAAAAATTCAAATTATGGATCTTACTATCCTCATCTATCCTGTTTTTGACCTACTAAGTGTCGATTGTGACATCATAATTTGGTTGAAGTAGCATGTGTAATGCTGAAGTGGGTCAAAAATAGGATGTTTGGCTTTATATGATACAAGGTCAGAGAAATAAAAGGAATTGATTGATACATAAATGCATTCTTTTGAAAAATCTGACAAAGATGCTTTCATAAAAAAATATATGATTCTCTAAAATCTCAAAAACCTATGAAATACTTTCTTTAATGCATTAACAAGTTATGTAACTTCACAATTTTCATTACTAGAAAGTTGCATCCCTCCCCCAATAAGAAAATCTTCTTTTTATTGCCAATATGTCTTTGAAAATCCAGGCGCGGATCCAGACAATTTAAAAAGGGGGGGTTCCAATAAGAAATGTAGGGAAATTTTGTCGAGCGGAGCGAGGCGTGAAAATTTTTAGGGTATTTTCTTACTAAAACACCAGGATATTCATTAAAAATACATGATTGTCCAGAAAAAAAGGGAGGGTTCCAACCCCCAGAACCCCCTTGGATCCGCCAATGAAATCACTGTCTTCATCATCTATTCAAGGAAAATAATTTTTGTTCTGTTTGAGAAATATGGTAAACTGCATCAGAATTCATACAGAAACCACATCACATTTGCTTGTATTAACACGGCATTGAAATTGAATCTTCAAAGAAAAGATTAATGAAATAGAAAAAAAACATTTTCATCTTGTTTTGCTCTTAGATCATTTTTTTCTATAAATAGGAGAAGTTTTTAAGAATTTTGTACATCTAATTTGACCATTCAAAGAATTATTAAAGATGAATAGATCATTTTACAATTACACTTGGTAATAAAACCAATCAGTAATTCTACACATCAGTGATCTGACATGTACCTGTCATTACAATGTGTATTACATTGTAATTAAGGTGTATTGATTGATTGTCAAAGAAAAATTATTGTAAAGGTTGTATCAATAAAATTTCAGGTTACAATAAGATGAGTATTTATAAAATGTAAATGAGATATTCCTATTTGACAGCTGATTCCCATGTCGTTTCTTGTTTTTTTCTGTGAAACTATGAACCAAATTGTCATATGAATCAATTTGAGACTATTGACCACTTTAGACTTAGGACCAGACTATCAGCTTAGTTAGTTTGAGACAATGTACCAAACTTTCAAGTGTGTTATCTTTAGACCGTGGAGCCAATTATCAGCTAAGTAATTAAATTGAGACTTGACCAAACTATCAGCTTAGTGAATTTACACTGTGAACCAATCTGTCATATTATTAAAGTTAGCATATGGTCTAAGGTATCAGCTGACTAAATTTAAGAATATGAAGCAAGACAATTTGTTTAGTAAATTTAAGACTATTGACCTTACTATTATCAGAGTTAGTTTGAAACTGTTGACCAAACTTTTAGCTGAGTAAGTTTGAGGCTATGGACCAATCTATCAGCTCTATAGACAGAACTATCTGCATAGTTAGTTTGAAATTATGGACTGTCAGGGGAATATGTTGAGGACTTAGGACCAAACTTTAAGCTGAACAAAATTGACAATATGAACTAGATTACAACCGAGTTAGTTAAAGACTATGGGCTAACCTCTCTGCTGAGTAAGTTTGATTCTAAAGAAGAAAGTGATGATGGACCAGCCTATAAGGAGAATAAGTTATGACTTTGGACCAAACTATCAGCTAAGTATGTTTGACCAAGCTAACAGCTAAAATTAAATTGGCATTATGGACCTGAATATAAGCTGAGTAATTTTGAGAATGTAGACCAAACTATTGACTTAGTAAAATGAGAATGTGGGCCGAATTGTTTGAGTAAATTTTAGACAATGGACCAAACTATCAGCTGAGTAAATTTGAGAATGTAGACCAAACTATCAACTATCAGCTGAGTAACTTTAGACTATGGATCAGACTATCAGCTACAGAAAGTCTGAGACTGTGGACCAAACTATCAGCTGAGTTAATTTGAGAATGTAGACCAAAATATCAACTATCAGCTGAGTAACTTTAGACTATGGATCAGACTATCAGCTACAGAAAGTCTGAGACTGTGGACCAAACTATCAGCTGAGTTAATTTGAGAATGTAGACCAAACTATCAATTATCAGCTGAGTTAACATGGAAACTATGGATCAGACTATCAGCTACAGAAAGTCTGAGACTGTGGACCAAACTATCAGCTGAGTAATTTGAGAATGTAGACCAAACTATCAACTATCAACTGAGTAACTTTAGGCTATGGATCAGACTATCAGCTACAGAAAGTCTGAGACTGTGGACCAAACAATCAGCTGAGTTAATTTTGAGACTGTAGACCATGCCATCAGTGAAGTAAATTGAGACTGCGGTCCAATCAATTATTTTTGTGTCGCCTGCTTTCACGCAGTGGTGACATATAGGGATCACTATCTGTCTTCTTGCGTCGTCGGCGTCGTCGTCCGCGTCGGCGTCACAAAAATTTCTGTCACAGTTTTCTCAGGAACTATGTATCCGAGCTTTCTGCAATTTGGCATGGAGTATCAGTATGGGGACCTATACCGTGTAATAGAGTTTCGGATCTCTGGCATGCCAACTTCCTGTTTGACGGAACTTAGAATATTTTTTGCGTCTTGAAAATTTCTGTCACATTTTTCTCAGGAACCACAGATCCTAGGCTTCTACAATTCAGTATTGAGTATCAGTATGGGGACCTATACTGTGTAATAAAGTTTTGGATCTCTTGCATGCCCACTTCCTGTTTGGAGGTACCTAGGATATTTTTGTCGATTGGTGTCACAAAAAATTTCTGTCACATTTTACTCAGGAACCACAATTCCCAGCCTTCTGTAATTTATCATGGAGTATCAGTATGGGGACCTATACAGTGTAATAGAGTTTTGAATCTCTGGCATGCTCACTTCCTGTTTGACGGAACTTAGAATATTTTTTGCGTCTTGAAAATTTCTGTCATATTTTTTTCAGGAACCACAGATACCAGGCTTCTACAATTCAGTATTGAGTATCAGTATGGGGACCTATACTGTGTAATTAAGTTTTGGATCTCTTGCATGCCCACTTCCTGTTTGGCGGTACTTAGGATATTTTTGTCTATTGGTGTCACAAAAAATTTCTGTCACATTTTACTCAGGAACCACAATTGCCAGCCTTCTGTAATTTAGCATGGAGTATCAGTATGGGGACCTGTACCGTGTAATAGAGTTTTGAATCTCTGGCATGCCCACTTCCTGTTTGACTGAACTTAGAATATTTTTCGAGTATTAAAAATTTCTGTCACGTTTTTCTCAGACACCACATATCCCTGCCTTCTGCAATTTGGCATGGAGTATCAGTATGGGGACCTATAATGTGTAAGAGGGTCTGGGATCTCTTGCATGCCCACTTCCCGTTTGACGTAACTTACTTTTAGTGTTATTATGCAGGCAACACATGTCTTCCGTGGAAGACTTACTACTAAGTTTGAGTAAATCGAGACTTTGGACCAAAATATCAACTGAGTAAGTTTGTGGACCAAACTGGAAGCTCAGTTTTTCTCAGACTTTGAACAAACTGTCAGCTTAGTAAATTTGAAACTGGGAAACAAAGTATCCGCTTAGTGAATATGGTATTTTTTAATCATGTTCATTCCTATAACAGATCTATTTTTATACGTAAAAAATCAATACATCAGTACATTGAGAGGGAATCACTAATTGATAAACACTGTTGAGCTAAGGGTTATTTATATTAAATCGACTTGTAGCGCTTCAGGTTGATATTTTTTCGTCAGTTAAAATTTAGTTGAAAAATTGTCATATAGGAAAAATTATAATTGCACTTCAATTTCATAAATAGCTGTTTTATGTGGTATACATTTATTATACCCCCGCTCCAAAGGAGGGGGTATAATGTTTTACCTCTGTCCGTCCGTCATTCCGTCATTTCGTCCGTCACACATATTTTCGTCGCATTTTTCTCAGCACCCACACATGACAGCCACTTGATATTTGGTAAGGTGCTTCATTATGGGGTCCTATACTGCGCCTCCCCTTTTCGGTGATATCGAATGACTACTTCCTGTTTACCGACTTTGTGCCTTTTTTACTTTCATTTTCAAAATTGTGACTTTTCTGTCACATTTTTCTCAGCAACTACACATGACAGCCACTTGAAATTTGGTATGGTACCCTATTCTGCGCCTCCCCTTTTCGGCCATATTGAATGGCCACTTCCTGATAAACCATTTTGTGACTTTTTATACGACCGCAAAAAAATTTTTGAGGTTGTTTATTGGTATGATACTGGCGGCGTCGTCGTCGGCGTCTATGGACAATTCGTTTCCGTGTGATAACTTAAGTTCTGGTTGACCAATCTTTATGAAATTTTAACACAATGTTCCTTGGCACAAAGGGAAGGCTGGGATTGCTTTTGGGTATTGTAGCCCTTCCCGTTTTTGAAAAAAGGGCCAAAAAGGGCCACATTGGGTGTTCTCATATATTAGGTTGTAGAATATTTATTATTTATCAGATTTTTATGGGGTTTCTTTCAGTGTGCTCCTTATT
>MJUU01022481.1:5129-29827 GCA_002080025.1 Modiolus philippinarum | reverse complement strand
TTTCCAAGCTGTAAGGGGTCAAAGGGGTCAAAATTGCAATTTTCACAATTGTCACAAGTATGTAAAATCTTTATTTCTCATCGGATTTAGATGGGTTTTTTTTGTTTGTTTTTCTCTAGTTTGTGTCCAGCTAATTATTGTTTCAGTCTCCTTATTGTGTCCATCTAGTTACTGTGTCAAGCTCTTTACTGTGTCCACATTCACCTTATATCGCAATTGTTCAAATTTCAGTGGTCGACATGCTGCGGTCGTATCGTGCTGCGCTCCGCGTAGCCCTTTATTTGCTATGGATTCCTTTTGAAAATGAACAAAGTGATGCACCATCAGATTTTTGACAATTTGTTTCTTTTCTGAGCTATGAGGGGCCAAATGGGGACAAAATTGCAAATTTGCAGATTACCTAAAATTTTTATTTTTCATCGGATTTTGATGTTTTTTTCTTTGGATTCCTCTTGAAATAAGCTTTCAGCAGTATGTCAACGGATTTTGCTTAGTTTGTATGCAGCTAATTACTGGGTCAAGCTCAATTGTGTCCATTCAATTACTGTATCAAGCTTTTTATTGTGTCCTGATTCATTTTGAATTGCACTTGTTCAAATTTCAGTGTTCGACATGCTGCGGTCGTATCATGCTGCACTCGGTGTAGCCCTTTATTTATAAATTTGAAAGTTTTGATGATTTTGTGATGAAATTATAATGGAAACCCCATGAAAATGCGATTATAAAATAATTTGTAAACAGTTAGAAGGCCCCTCCAACTAGTGATCAAGTGGAAATGAAAACAAGTGAAAATCGTAGAAAAAGGGACATTGGGATCATACAGATAAATTTATTACAAGTTTTAGGTAAGAAAAAATTTCATTCATACAAATCATAGAAAAAAGAATGGTTAGAGCACCTTAAATGTAGATTAAAGTAAAAATGGATTGACTCACTTTCTGATTAAGACATATTTTTGTTTGGCTCTTTGTGTCAGTCATCATTTTCCAATAATACTGATTATCTATCATTCCTCATAGTATAGTCATTCATAGGAGAGGCTGATTTGTAAATGTCATGTTGGTCAAGGTCATATTTACTATAAAAACAGTAGCATTCCTTGACTGTACACCTGTTTATGATTTAAACACAACTTTCAAATAGTTTTACAAAAACAAGTACATAAATTATTTGTAAACATGATATACCGGTAAACAATATATTGCTCTATTTATAACTTTAACCTTGAAAGAGAGGTCATCTGTCTTAGATATCTTTTCCCTTTCAATCAATTATTTTTAGAAAATAAATATATTTGTGGTTAATGGGTTAAATAAGAACAGATAAAAGGACTTTGGTAGATATTACTTGTGTTATGAGAGCTACTTTACATGGTAGTATTTTTGGGAGTGAAATATTTTGAGGGATAATTGATATTACATGTTTCCCACAGAAAATTAGGCATACACAAATTATACAAATATTTCTTTCAATAAGAAACATGTTTCCTGAAGTATGTATTCATAAAAACTAAATACTCAGAATTTTTCATCTTATATTTTTAGAATTAAAAAAATAGTGTTCAAAATTAGTTACAAAATCTTATTGTGCATCAGCCAATGAGTACCAAAGCAAAAATGAGGAAAGGGGAATTCCAAAATCATTGCAATTCATATCCAACAAGAATTGAGACAGCATGACAAAGAAAAAAAACAAACAAAAATGAATTAGATCGAATGCCACAAAACTAAAGCACTAGTGGTGTAATCCCCTACAAAAACTTGAGGTATCATCAGGTGTTCCGGAATGGTAAGCATGATCTGCTCCACGAGTGGCACCTTAAAAGTCCAGTTTGACAAAGTTGGTGTTTGTCAGTCTGGTTATAAACTCTGGATCTACCCAAAAATATCTATTCTCATCTGGGAAATAGAAACATTGTAACGGTCTGTCAAATCATGGTGACAACAGTAATACTTCTGTAGTGACAATTGGAAAACGGGAAGTATCTAACTATAACTTTCCATCATTTTCGCCTTATTTTTGGGAAATAAATATATTAAAATAGTCTTTATGTGAAAACTTTTATTGCTAATCTAGTTACATTTAGTCAAAAATGACTTTTGTGTATAAATTGAATTCAACATATTGGACATAATGATGAATAAGACAGAAATTAAATATAGTACCGGTATCAAACAGATCACAGTATCCAAGCACACTTTAATTATAAACATTGTGAATATAATGTGGACTACACTATTCATCAATAGAAAAGATTCAGTTACCAACCTTAATGTTATCCATACACAAGAAACCTAAAGATAAAATCTGATACAAGAAACTTAGAGTATAATATCCATAATGCTACAAGAAGCCTAAAGAAGTATACTCATAATAATGAAAAATAATACAAGGAACTCAAAGATTCCTCCTTTGATGAAATGAATACAGGGAACAAAAAAAGGTTATTTACAATAATGATAGAATGAATCCTAAGGATAATATCCACAATGATCAGAAATGTTTGTCCTGTCTGTCTGTATATATGTGTATGTCTTCATGTATGTATGTATGTATGTATGTATGTCTTCATGTATGCATGTATGTATGTATGTCTGATACTGTCTGCAACTTTAACCTGGCTCATAACTTTTGAACAAGATGTGATAGGCCTTTCATATTTGGTATGTGTATTGATCATGTAAAGGTGAACACCATTATGCAAATGTCACTAAGTTCAGGTCAAAGGTCAAGGTCACAGAGGTCAAAATGTCAAAATCTAGTTTTGCTATAGCTCATTAATTACAATTGCTAAAGGCTTGATAATTTTGTATGTGAATAGATCTAGTGGTGTTTAGTACAAATCTGCCCAAAACATTTGGGTTAGGTCAAAGGTCAAGGTCACTGAGGGTCAATTTGAAAACTTTTACAAAACCTTTTAACATTGCCTATATCTTTTCAACCAGATGTGATAGGACCTTCATATTTTGCCTGCATATTGGTCATATGAAGCTGAACAGCATTATGCAAATTTCACTAAAGTGAGGTCAAAGGTCAAGTTTACAGAGGTCAAGATGTCGAAATCTAGATTTTGCTAAAGTTTGTTAATTACAATTGCTAGAGACTTGATATTCTATATTTGAATAGATCTAATGGAGCTTAGTACAATTCCTCCAAAAAATTGGTTCAGGTCAAAGGTCAAGGTCACTGAGTGCAAATTAGAAAACTTTAAAAACACTTAAACATTGCCTTTATTGTTTCAACTAGATGTGATAGGACCTTCATATTTAGCCTGTATATTGATCATATAAAACTGAATTTCATTATTGTCAGGTCAAAGGTTAAGGTCGCAGAGATCAAAAGGTCAAAATCTAGGATATCCTTAATGGTGTGGTATGGATAGATTTCAGAAGGGATAATATCCATAATGCTGTTATGTGAAAGGTTTATCCTCAGTGCTGTCATATTGGAATCCACAAAGGGTAGTGTCTATAATGCTGTAGTATAGATAGAATTCAGAAAGGTGTATTATGTAAAAGATTATTCTAAGTGCTGTCATGTGGAAAGGATCCCAAAGATTATCATTCAGAATGTTGTCATGATTTTTGAAATAACAAAGATAATATACCAAAGGATTGCATTTATACAAAAATTTTAGAAGGTGGTACAGGTCATTTTTGTGCAGTGTGTGTGCTGTTTTTTATGCCCCCATGAATCGAAGATTCAGGGGGCATATAGTTTTTTGTCTGTCTGTTTGTCCACAAAAACTTTAACATTGGGTATAGCTTTTGAATGGTAAGTGATGGGGCTTTCATATTTTGCATGTGTATTCCTTGTGGCAAGACCTTTCAAATGATACCAAAATTTGTGACCTCGTGACCTTTACCTTGGCATGTGATGGACTTTTTGAAAAAAAAATTATAAACTTTAACATTGGATATATCTTATGAATGGTAAGAGATATGGCTTTCAAGTTTTGCATGTACATTCATTGTGGCAAGGCCTTTTAATTTGTACCAGAATTTTTGACCTTGTGACCTTGAACTTGCCATGTGAACAAATGCATAAAAACTTTAACATTAAGTGTATCTTTTGAATGGTAAGTGATAGGGCTTTCATATTTTGCATGTGTATTCCTTGGGGAATAGCCTTTCAATTGATAGCAGAATATTTAACCTTGTGGCCTTGACCTTGGCATGTGACTGTCCACTAAAATTTCACCAGAAAAATGAAATTATATTTTGTTTTATTTGATATATAGAAACATTAATATGAAACAGAAAGGAAATGGGGTAAATGTCAAGGAGACTCATTTATGATAATATGTGTCTTGATATCCATAGAATTTGTAATTATTCAGCACATTTTCTTCATTTATTTAATTTCTTTTTACAGGTATTTATATCTTAACTATATATATCAGTGATGAGGGATGTTACTAAAATATCTATAATTACATTTCTTCTCCTCTGTATATTCCTCCACTTTTGGGGAACCAGTATTGATGAAGTATATGAAAATATCCCTGATGTAATCAAAGTACTGATAACAATGATAGACAGAACACAATGAGTTAACTAAAAATGTTCCAAAAAGGGGGGGGGGGGTGAAAATTGTTTTCTTTATAATGCTTGGAAAATGATCGGAGGGGTTCAATTTTGTCAGAAACACATTAATTGTTGTTCAGTGGTGTTCAAAGTTGCTAAATGTTTCTTTATCACTTCTACTTGGGGGCATAACTTTTTTACAAAACCCATCTTGTTATTTCAGGTTATTCCATGTTGAAGGTTGTTATTTGCCATGTTTCTTGAAAACTGAAAAAAACGATCATACAAGCCAATTTGAATTTTTTTGCCTTGTGTATTGACTTTTATTTCTTGAACACCCTTGCATATTACCCCTATGTAAGGCAATGTCATATGCAAAAAACACACCATAAAGGATATTCTATCTATAACTATAAGTTTGTATTATTGGTATTTTATGGCGGATTTCCGGGATGATTAACATAATTTATTTGCAATTCTTCAATGAACATACCAATATTCCTCTAATAACACCTATAAAACCCCTTCTAAACTAACTCCTGTCTTCTGTCTGCTCGTCAAGCAATCAAGCTTCAATAGAATTCTATTGTATACCAATTTGTCATCACTGGAGTATCAAGGTAAACCCCTTCAGGCAGTACAAATTGGTATACAATAGAATTCTATTGAAGCTTGATTGCTTGAGGAGCAGACAAAAGACAGGAGTTTTATAGGTGTTACTACAGGAATATTGGTATGTTCATTGAAGAATTGCAAATGAAATATGTTAATCATCCAGAAAATCCGCCATAAGAGAAATGGAGAAATTATTATCATATGATACTAAGAATTCCAATTTTATCATCAAATTATGATTATTTTATAAGAATGAGAATTTGATGATGAACCAACAGATGTTCATGTTAATTATGAACTACAGCAATAATTTGTTTAGTCACTATATTATCTACTGTTATCTTGCAAACCACACCAAGTCAAACCAATTCACTTAAATAAACCTCAAACTATTACCTCATTAAAGAGATGTGATTATTTCAAGTACTACTTTTTTTTTTAATTACTTAAAATGTCGCAATAGATTAGATATATACATGTTTCCTGTTAGATAAGTGTTTACTAACGTGAGTCAGGGGGATGGTCTTTCTGTACTTTAGTACAATCTAAATATAAACTAACATTATTCATTGTGTTTCTAAATACAATAATTGTTTTATTAATAGACATTCTCCACATAATTTACAATATAAAAATGAACTCGTTAAAACATCGTTAATTAAGATGTACTGATGGATAGATCAGAGGCAAGATTATCAAAGTACCAATCAGTAAAGGCTAATTTTTGATTGATATTTTTGAAGGATGGGAGAATTTTGTGGTTACAGATGTTATAACATATGTTTTACATTTAGAAAGAAAAAGAATTTCCTGTGTTGATTGTAACCTATATGACAAACAGAAAAAAAGAAATTGTTACTATGCCATCATAAAAAAACTTCCTGTTTCTCATCGAATGGTTTGGCAGGCAAATTTCAATTTTCATTTAGTGAAAAAAAAAATCCAGATCAGTCTTTTTTTCAAGTCCAAAAAATGAGCAAAAAAAATGAAATAAAAAAAATTTTGAAGGCTTAAAAAAATGTAGATGAGAGGGGATGTTTTTTTTTTTTTAAACTCACCTGTCCAAAGGCCATGTGAGCTTTTGCCATCACTTGGTGTCCATCGTCCGTCTGTTAACTTTGATACTAAGATCTTCATCTCTGAAACTACTGGGCCAATACTAACCAAACTTTGCCTGAAATATCTTTCAAGTTTGTGATTTTTGAGGTAGTAGACCGAACATCATGGCAGCTGTTACTAAAAAATAGAACATAGGTAAATTACAGTTTTTTGCAAGTAACTCAAAAACCATTAGATTTTTTAAAAAATCTGACGATATAAAAATAACCACCATGATGATAGCTACCTCCCCTGAAATTTTGGAGAATATCTGATGACATATCTGGGAGTTTTTGCCTAGCATGTCCAGCATGTTTGCATCTCTTCCAAGATGGTCACCAATGGGGAACATAGTTTAACATTGGACCCTATGTGAAATGCATTCAAAGATCTTCTCCTCTGAGACCAGTATGAATTTCAGTATGTGGTTTCTTGGCATAAGGGCAATCACGGGTTTAAATTTTGGGTTTGTGGCCCCACCCGTTTCAGAAAAAGGAGCCAAAAAGGGGTAAAATCGGGTATTTTTGTGTCTGTGGACATTATAACTTTGGTTCCATTGAACGGATCATTTTAAAATTTTAGTATGATGTTTCTTGGCACATGCTTTAGCCCAGGCTATAATTTTATGTTCTGGGCCCCGCCCATTTTAGAAAAAGGGGCCAAAAGGGGTTAAATAAGTTGTTTTCACATATTTGACTGTAGAATCTTTATTATTTATCGAATTTTGATGGGGTTTCTTTCAGTAAACTCCTTAGAAAATTTCCAGTCTGGGGTATGCCAATGGATTCCACATGGCATGTACCGTTCACTAAATAAATGGGCCCAAAAGGGGCCAATTTCAAAAATTTTTTTTTTTATTTTTAGTCCGATTTTTGATGCAATTTTTTCCAAAGGATTCCTTATGAAAAATTATCAAAGCACTCTACTATTGGATTTTTGGTAACTTGTTTCCTTACCAGCCTTTCCAGCTATGAGGGGCCAAAGGGGGCCAAAATCGTAAATGTACAGATAACCTTAAATTTTTATTTTTCATCGGATTTCGATGGGATTTTTTATTTTTCATCGGATTTCGATGGGATTTTTTCCTTTGGATTCCTGTTGATGTAAGCTTTCTAAAGAATGTCAACGGATTTGGCGTAGCTCTTACTGTTTCTGAGCTATGAGGGGCCGAAGGGGGCCAAAATGGTAAATTTACAGAACCTAAAAAATTTTATTTTTCATCGGATTTCGATGATGGGATTTTTTTCTTTGGATTCCTCTTGATACAAGCTTTCAGCAGTCTGTCAACGGATTTGGAGTAGATCTTACCGTTTCTGTGCTATAAGGGTTCACAGGGGCCAAAACTGCAAATTTGCAGATTACCTAAAATTTTTATTTTTCATCGCATATTGATGGGATTTTTTTCTTTGGATTCCTCTTGAAATAAGCTTTCAGCAGTATATCAATGGATTGGGCTTAGCTCTTACCGTTTCCGAGCTATAAAGGGTCAAAGAGGAATCATAAGGAGTCATAAGGGCTAATTTTTAGCTCACCTAGCCAAAGGCCATGTGAGCTTTTGCCATCACTCGGCGTCCGTCGTCCGTCTGTCCGTCCGTCCGTCCGTTTACTTTTATTCAAAGATCTTCTCCTCTGAAACTACTGGGCCAATACTAACCAAACTGCAATTTTGAAGAAAATCTTACAACCCACATAGGAGTTATTGTCGCTTTTTGTTTGAATTTTCACAATTTTTTAACGTTTTTACTTTTATTTCAAGAACTGTTTGAGATAATGTTGAGGTTTTCAATAACTACAATTTCTACATATGTCCAGCAGGTTCGCATCTCATCCAAGATGGCCACCAGCGGGGAAGATAGTTTAACATATGACCCTATGGGAAATGCATTCAAAGATCTTCTCCTCTGAAACCACTGAGCCAATGGGGACCAAATTTTGTCACAATAGTCCTTGGGTGGTCCCCTTTAAAGTTTGTGATTTTTGCGTTTGTACCTCATCCAAGATGGCTGCCAGCGTGGAGCACAGTTTAACATAGGGACCCTTATGGGAAATGCATTCAAATGTCTTCTCCTCTGAACCCACTGAGCCAATTGGAACCAAACTTGGTTACTATAGTCTTTAGATGTTTTCCTTCAAAGTTTGTGATTTTTATGTTCATACCTCATTCAAGATGGCTGCCAGCAGGGAACATAGTTTAACATAGGGACCCCATGGGAAACGCATCCAAAGATCTTCTCCTCTGAAACTATTAAGCCAAATTGAACCAAACTTGGTCACAATAGTCCTTGGGTGGTCCCCTTTAAAGTTTGTGATTTTTATGTTCTTACCTCATCCAAGATGGCCGCTAGCGTGGAACATAGTTTAACATAGGGACTCTATGGAAAATGCATTCAAATGTCTTTTCCTCTGAACCTACTGAGCCAGTTGGAACCAAACTTGGTTACAATTGTCTTTGGGTGATCCCTTCCAAAGTTTGTGATTTTTAGTTTGTACCTCATCCAAGAATGAAAATGTAACATCTGCTGAACTGATTTATAGTATGAATGGGTGGTCTATAGGTGACAATGAATAAAACCAGTGTCCAGGTGAGCGATACAGGCTTGTGTGAGCCTCTAGTTATTTTCCCTAGCTTGTGTCAAGTTAATTACTGGGTCAATCTCCTTATTGTGTCTATCTAATTATTGTGTCAATCTCTTTCATTTGTCCATACTGTCTTTAAATTACACTTTTTCAAATTTCAGTGGACGACATGCTGCGGTTGTATCATGCTGCGCTTGGCGTAGCCCTTTATTATTTAATTTTATAAACATAATAGTCCTTTTAAAGGACCAGTAGTCCCTTTTAAAATTTGAGATTTTTATGGTCCTACTTGTCCAAGATTTGCCACCAGCAGGGAACATAGTTTAACATAGAACCTTATTGGAAATGCGTTCAAAGATCTTTTCTTCCAAAACAGCTTGAACAAATTTGATTAAATTTAAACATGATAGTCCTTTGTTTGTCCCTTTCAAAGTATGTGATTTTTTTTTCATACCTCATTCAAGATGGCTGCCAACAGAAAACATAGGTTAATGTAGGGCCCTATAGGAAATACATGCAAAGATCTTTTCCTTGGAACAACTTGAACAATATTATTGCCCCTTGTATATGACCTTAACGGTCTACCTGTTCCTATTGTGCAACCAATCTAGCAATTTCATTACTCAATAGGTGTTTAACTGACCTGTACCTATACCTTTAGAACAAAATATATTGTAAAAAGTTTTTGGGGACTTGCTGTTGTGACATACGTGTCATCTTTTGGAAATCTCCATGGGGGTTTTATCCCAAAATGTAAAATTCTAAAAATAGGGTTATTAGGGGTCTGAGGGTATATTTTGTTTTCTTTCAATACTATAATGTGATTTATAGTCACATTCAAGCTATTCATTGCTTCCTAATTTTATCATATTTCCTTAAATTTGCAAATTTAACTTTTCAATTTCAAAGCCTCCATGGGGGTTACATGACAGGTATGTATTGTGAACTAATCAAAAACAATCAGGTCCTTATGAATTGTCTAACATCAATCTGTAATGGCCTGGGGAGGTTTTACCTTGATCTGTTGATGAAAATAGGAAGTATATATAATTTCGTTATGAAATTATTGTCGATATATCATCACCTTGGTCATATTTCAATTCCTATTCCTTAATCAATTTTAAAAATTTCTGAAACAGATGAAAGCAATTTTCCAAATTGGTTAAACAACTGCTGAACCAATCTTACTGTTTTACAACTCAGTTGTTGCTGTCAAACTGTAAAATTGGTTCAACAGTTTGAAAAGTTGATACTCACCTCTGGAAATCTTCTAAAACTTTCTTGTAGATGTACTGAAGAAAACTGCCTTTGTAATGCATAATTTTTTTCTTAGGATAGGGAAATTCTTAATTTTACTTTTGGAAATATTTCTCAATCTTTTTTCACTAATCTTTGATATGAACACAAATTTAATCTTATAATGCCACTTCTAGCACATATTTATATTTTTGTATCTGTATTTTTATCATGAAGATCATTTTTGGGAGGAAAAGGTGAAAGTACCAATTTATTTAGGGGAAATAATTAGATCACATTTATCATGTTTATGATCTCCCTTGTTATTTTTTTCATTTTCACAGAAAAATAATGAAAATGAATAACCACTATATTTTAAGTTATACCATAGATTTATAATACATCTATGGTTATACCAAAGATCCCAAAAATTTATTGGAAATTATACTTTAAAACTAACAATTTAGCATTTTCAACCTTTTGTTCACAGTTCTTAAAAAATAAATTGCCCAATGTAATAAACTTTTTATATAACTTCAAATAACTCAAGCTGTTTTCACACACTTAGCATAAAGACACAAGATTTCCTGTGGTAAGAATCATCTATTCGTATTGTTAAACCAAATTTATAGTTTGATTATATTACTTGAATTGTAAAACTGTAAGATTGGTCCAGCAATTGTTTAACCAATTTCAAAAATTGCTTTCATCTGTTTCAGAAACAGATGGTAGCAATTTTTAAAATTGATTAAGGAATAGGAATTGAAATATGACCAAGGTGATGATGTATCGACTATAATTAAAAATTACATCTTTAAAAGAATAATTATTACTTTCTTTTTAATTTAAAGGGAATTTGTATCTCCACATTTATTGAAAACTTATGAGTAAGTCAATTTATCTTTGTTAGGGCCCCGCATCGAGATGCGGGTGCCCTATAGTTTTCACTTTGTCTGTCCGTCCGTCAACAATTCTTTTCGTCAAAGATTTCTTGGCTTGTATAAGTGGGAATTATTTGAAATTTGGTCTGAAGCTTGAAAATGATGAGTTGTATTGTGTAAGCAATTTTCAAGTTTGTGGGACTTCCACTTCCTGTTTGCCGATACTTTGATTTTTTTATTGTAACAAATTTTTCGTCACGGATTTCTTGGCTTCCACATTAGGGAATAATTTGAAATTTGGTCTGGAGCTTGGAAATGATGACTTATATCGTGTAAGCAATTTTCAAGTTTGTCCGGTTTCCACTTCCTGTTTGCCGATACTTTGTTTTTTTTTCTCTGAACGAAATTTTCGTCAACGATTTCTTGGCTTGTATAAGTGGGAATGATTTGAAATTTGGTCTGAAGCTTGGAAATGATGAGGTGTATCGTGTAAGCGATTTTCAAGTTTGTCGGACTTCTACTTCCTGTTTACCGATACTTTGATTTTTTTACTTTTAACAAATTTTTCGTCATAGATTTCTTGGCTTATACTATAGGGAATGATTTGAAATTTGGCCTGGTGCTTGGAAATGATGATTTGTATTGTGTAAGCAATTTTCAAGTTTGTCGGGTATCCACTTCCTGTTTGCCGATACTTTGATGTTTTTCTATGAACAAAATTTTCTTCACAGATTTCTTTGCTTCTACAATAGGGAATGATTTGAAATTTGGTCTGAAGCTTGATAATAATGAGTTGTATTGTGTAAGCAATTTTCAACATTGTCAGGCGTCCACTTCCTGTTTGCTGATACTTTGATTTTTTACTATCAACGAAATTTTCGTCACAGATTTCTTAGCTCCTACAAAAGGGAATGGTTTGAAATTTGGTGTGAAGCTTGGAAGTGATGATTTGTATTGTTTGAGTGACTTAATCACTGAATTACTTTCTGTTTTGCTGATACTTTGATTTTGAACTTTAAATGATTGATATTTAGTCTGAAGCTAAGATGATATAGTTTGGTAAAACTTAAAGAAATTGCTGTATCCAGCAAATTACTGTATCAACACATTAGTGTGTCAAACAGAATTTGAATCCACACTCATCTGATTTTTATACCTTGCCACACATAGTGGCGTGGTATTATGTGATACCCTCAGTCGTCTGTCCGTCCGTCCGTCCGTCCCCCTAAGGTTTCCGACTGATAACTTTTAAACGGAATAACATACAGTCTTCAAACTTGGTATGTAACTTGTTCACCACAAAACTCAGGTCGAGTTCGAATATGGGTTCAGAGGTCCAAGGGGTTCTGGATTTATGCCCCTTGATTCTTCGAAAATTTGTGAAACGTGGCGGGGTATCATGTAATCCACCATTACTATTTTTACTTTTGCCCAGAGTTTCAGGATCGAAATTGTGGGACCCTTCCGACAACTCCAGTTTCGACATGCTCTAGTTATAAGGCAATACTTTATCAAGGTAAAACCTAGTCAGGCCATTACAGATTGATATACAATAGTATTGTTAGACAATTCAAAAGGACCTGATTGCTTTTGATTACTGGTAGTTCACAATAGCAAGTCTCCAAAGTTCTAAAGGTATAGGTACAGGTCAGTTTTATAACACCTATTGAGTAATGAAATTGCTAGATTGGTTGCACAATAGGAACAGGTAGACCATTAAGGTCATTGACAAGGAACAATAACCAAATTTGGTCACAATATTCCTATGGTGGTCCCCTTTGTGATTTTTATGTTCCTACCTCATCCAAGTTGGCCTCTTATGTTTGAATATCTGCTCAGAAACTCACATTAAAATCTGGTGAACTGGTGTTTAGTATGAATAACAATGAATGGTGTTCTGGTGACAATGAGTAAACCTGTCACCAGGTGAGCAATTCAGGCTTATGTGAGCTTCTAGTTAAATATTGCCTGGGTTGAAATATTTGTTTTATGAATTTATTAGCTCCATTGCTTTTGACATAAAAATATAAAGTTTAATAACAAAAAGTGTTTCTTTTTTTTCAGGGTCATCTGTTAAGTTACAAAATTATGAAGCAAATGCAGAGGGCCTTGTTCAATCTTTTGTTGATAGATTTCCGTCCGAGGAAGCCGACATCATTTTAAAAGAGCTATGGGAAAAAGACAGACCATATTTCACTAGTTAACTAAGATTCAAAGTCAACACATAAAAGGCAATATAGGAAAAGGAACAATCAGGTTCTACACCAAAAATTCAATTAAATGTCATAGAAATAACATCTTCATGCTAGATTTTAACCCCAATTTATTTTGTTACTGCCATGCATAATGAATTATTGAGATAATTAATTAAAATTATTTAAAAAAATAAGTAATTATGAAAGATATTGCATCCAAAGTAATCAAGAAGAAAGAAAGTTGGACAAAACCCACACATATTTGCAGAATAAAGGGTAATATTTATATGACTTAAAAAAAGATTGATGTTGTATAATGTTATGGTGCTTTCATCATAACAAAGCCCTGTTGTTAGCATCTTTAGACTACAGTTCTAAAACAATGATTTTAGTTCCAGAAAGCCAATACTAAGAAATATTTAAATACTGTTTCTTGGCATGACAGAAATGGTATGTATTAGCTATGAGTTATGTCCTGTGTCAATTTTTCAAAAAAGGTTCATATTAGTTGTTTTTCCTTATATTGATGTAGGAAGTTCACTTGTATAGTAATTATGTTTTCATTGTACACTGTATTTGTCAGAATTTTACTGTAACTTAAGATTTTTCAATTAGTGGAGATTGGTCGAACTTCGACCAGTGAAAAAAATAGCAACCTTGAAATGTGTAGTTGCTGTACTGGTTTCCTGTTTTTATTTGTTTTTGGCACTAGGTACAATATCCGTTCGAGTTCTTCAGCTTTATCTGTTTAAAATGGGAAAAAAGCCGCATATTCCGGTGTTTTTCAACAAGAATTGACCAATTATCGCACTTCAGGGAAGTTCGATCGGTGAATGAGTAAGTTCGACCTTACTTTTTCAAGGAGGCAATATTTTGAAATGATTGTATCAAAAACACTTTTTATATGACAAAAGAATGATTAAATGCAATAAATAACTTGTTCCACCTTGAGAAATACCATCTATGTACTGAATTTGTCAAATTAACAACTGGTCGAACTTCCCCACAGCCATTTCTATTGAGCTTCGGTACATTTTGACCACTTGCCTTGCTACCATTCAAGTCTCGTATTATTGCATGCAAGTAAACTGCGGTACACTCATGACATTTACCGACCAGGGTGGAGTTTTAGAATAGGATCAGAATCATTTTTATGGTTTGATAATATGACTTGAAATAATATATTTTTTTATGTAAATTTGCTAGATTCTGACAACTTCCCCACCGGTCGAATATTAACCAATATATCCTAATAAGGTATAGACTTTTGGAAAGGTGTAAAAGAAATTGCTTACAAACTGCAAAATGATGGGAAAATTTGATAATTAAAGTTTGATTTTTATGCACCAAGGGGTGTACTGTTTTTCTACATGTCCTTCATTCTGTAATCCCCTCATTCCGTCTGTCCTTCTGTAACAACTTTCATCAAACTGGCTTTTCCCTGCAATGGTAAATGATACAATCTTGAAATTTTGTAATAAGCTTTGTATAGTCATGCTTAGATGGTTGGATGCATTGTGGACCTATCAGCATACAACTTCCTTTTTACAAACTTAGTCATTTTTGACACTTTCCATTATAGAGTAGATTTGGTGAATCTTTTTTCTGCAACGGTGTTCAATACCAAATAGGAGAAAAACAAAATTACCAAACAGCATTGTTAAGAGGTAAAGTCCAAGGAGCAAATAGCCATAGCAGGTGCAGAACCATCAGAAAAAAATGTCAAATGTAGGTCATGACTTGGTACAGGCATTTCAAGAGAAATGATTGGTTAAACCGATGTTATGGTGTGCCAAACCATCCTTTCTATATAAATGTCTGGTAACAACTGAACAGCAATTGAAATGTCGTAGACAGTAAAGAGTAATGTTCATCCCAGTATTAAATAAAAAATGTATCTTGAATAACAGTTCCGACCCAAACTTCAAATTTATAGCTCACCTGGCTATGCCAGGGTGAGCTTTTGCCATCACTTGGTGTACGGCGTCCGTCTGTCCCAAACTTTTCATTCAGTCATATTATCCTCTGAAACTGCTTGGCCAATTAGAACCAAACTGGGTCACAATAGTCCTTGGTGGTCCCCTTGAAAAAATGAGTCTGGCAAGTCTGCAAGCCATCCAAGAAGGCCGTCAGCGGGGATTTTTAGCTCACCTGGACGAATGTCCGGAGAGCTATTGTCATACCCCTGGCGTCGGCATCGTCGGCGTCAGCAAAACTTTAACCTGGCTTGTAGAATTGAGACCTGAATAGCTAGGATGTTGATATTTGGTATGTGACTTCCTTGTGATGAGAGCTTTCTTCTGGTACTATACTTGTAGACTTTTTGACCTTGACCTTGCCCATAGGGCAATTTTAAAAAAAACTTTAACCTTGCCTCTAGAAGGTAGGCTTTTAGTGGTAGGGTGTTCATATTTGGTATGTTACTTCCTTATGATGAGAGCTTTCTTCTTGTACCATACTTGTAGACATTTTGACCTTGACCTTGCCCGAGGGCAATTTTCAAAAAACTTTAACCTTGCCTCTAGAAGGTAGGCTTTTAGTGGTAGGGTGTTTATATTTGGTATGTAAATTCCTTATGATGAGAGCTTTCTTCTGGTACCATATTTGTAGACATTTTGACCTTGACCTTGTCCTGAGGGCAATTTTTTAAAACTTTTAACTTTGCTTCTAGAATTAAGTTGTTTAATGATAGGGTATTTATATTTGATATATTTGACTTTCTTGTAAAGAAAGCTTTCTATTACTTTCAAATTTATCGTGTATTGAGGTTACTGGAATCCCCGGCAAGCTTTGTTGTCTTCTGACAACTCTTGTTGTCTAAAATTGGACCCTATATTCAAAGATCTTCTCCTCTAAAACTACTGGGCCAATTGGAACCAAACTTGGTCACAATGGTCCTTAGGTAGCCCATTTTAAAAAAATGTGTCTGGAAAGTCCATATCCTATCCAATATGGCCGCCAGCAGGGAACATGGTTTTATCATTGGACCCTATGGGAATGCATTCAAAGATCTTCTTCTTTGAAACCACTGCGTCAATTGGAACCAAATTTGGTCACAAAAGTCCTTGGATGGTCCCCTTTAAAAAATTAGTCTGGCAAGTCTGCATGTCATCCAAGATGGCCACCAACAGGGAATGTGGTTTAAACATTAGACCCTTTGGGAAAGCATTCAAAAAATTTTTTTTCTGAAACACTGCGTTAATTTGAATCATACTTTGTCACAATGGTCCTTACTTGGTCCCCTTTTGAAAATGTGTCAGGCATGTCTGAATAGCATCCAAGATGGTGGCCAGCGGGGAACATAGTTTAGCATTGGACCCTATGGGGAAATGTTTTTAAAGATCTCCTCTGAAACTACTTGGCCAGTTGGAACCTTGGAACTCATTCAAAGGTCTTCTCTGAAAATACTAGGCCAATTAGAACCAAAGCAAGGCACAAAGGTCCTTAGATGGTCTTCGAGAAAGGTGTAAATCGGTCTGCGCCCCATAAAGAATAGCTGCCAATGGAGAACGTAGTGAAATTTTGGATTATATAACATCAATGTCTATAAAAAACTTGAAAATGAGACCCTGAAACATTGGGATTATTTTGACTTAATGTGTCAGCCATGACCCAGGTGAGCAATACAGGCTCTTGAGAGAAGGTACTGATATCTATGAAGAACTTTTTTAATGATGGTTCAAGACGGAATTTTTTTTTTTAATGAATTTATTGGCAAGAGTCAAAATATATTATATACAATGTTAACAGATATCAGAAACAATATTATATTGTATCAGGTATATAAATAAACGTAAACAAACAACTAATGAAAAACTTAAATTTGATCAAGATATGCTGATATCAAGGTCATTTAATTTAACTATTTAACCAAAATCTATTTGTGGGGGTGATTAAACTGCAACAATAGTATTAATAGTAATGAAATAAAAATAGATTGCAGAAAGTCACAGATGGGATATCTCTTTCACTCGATCACCATTCAAAATATTTTCATACTAAACAATATATTTACATAATAACACAAGTATGTTGTGCACACTATAAAAAACACAGTCCAATTGTGATGTGCACAACACAAAAAAATAAGTTTAAAATTGTTTTCTCAACCACACCTGTACCTTACACACACCAAATATAGCATTCCCATCAAATGTCTTTCTGCATCATTTTAATAATATTTTTGTGTCTACNTTTTGACCTTGACCTTGCCCTTAGGGCAATTTTCAAAAAACTTTAACCTTGCCTCTAGAAGGTAGGCTTTTAGTGGTAGGGTGTTCATATTTGGTATGTAACTTCCTTATGATGAGAGCTTTCTTCTGGAACTATATTTGTAGACATTTTGACCTTGACCTTGCCCTATGGGCAATTTTCAAAAAACTTTAACCTTGCCTCTAGAAGGTAGGCTTTAAGTGGTAGGGTTTTTATATTTGGTATGTAACTTCCTTATGATGAGAGCTCTCTTCTGGTACCATACTTGTAGACATTCTGACCTTGACCTTACCCGAGGGCAATTTCCAAAAAACTTTAACCTTGCCTCTAGAAGGTAGGCTTTTAGTGGTAGGGTGTTTATATTTGGTATGTAAATTCCTTATGATGAGAGCTTTCTTCTGGTACCATATTTGTAGACATTTTGACCTTGACCTTGTCCTGAGGGCAATTTTTTAAAACTTTAACTTTGCTTCTAGAATTAAGTTGTTTAATGATAGGGTATTTATATTTGATATATTTGACTTTCTTGTAAAGAAAGCTTTCTATTACTTTCGAATTTATCGTGCATTGAGGTTACTGGAATCCCCGGCGAGCTATGTTGTCTTCTGACGACTCTTGTTGTCTAAAATTGGACCCTATATTCAAAGATCTTCTCCTCTAAAACTACTGGGCCAATTGGAACCAAACTTGGTCACGATGGTCCTTAGGTAGCCCATTTTAAAAAATATGTCTGGAAAGTCCATATCCTATCCAATATGGCCGTCAGCAGGGAACATGGTTTTATCAGTGGACCCTATGGGAATGCATTCAAAGATCTTCTTCTTTGAAACCACTGCGTCAATTGGAACCAAATTTGGTCACAAAAGTCCTTGGGTGGTCCCCTTTAAAAAATTAGTCTGGCAAGTCTGCATGTCATCCAAGATGGCCACCAACAGGGAATGTGGTTTAAACATTGGACCCTTTGGGAAAGCATTCAAAAATTTTTTTTTCTGAAACACTGCGTTAATTTGAATCATACTTTGTCACAATGGTCCTTACTTGGTCCCCTTTTGAAAATGTGTCGGGCATGTCTGAATAGCATCCAAGATGGTGGCCAGCGGGGAACATAGTTTAGCATTGGACCCTATGTGGAAATGTTTTTAAAGATCTCCTCTGAAACTACTTGGCCAGTTGGAACCTTGGAATTCATTCAAAGGTCTTCTCTGAAAATACTAGGCCAATTAGAACCAAAGCAAGGCACAAAGGTCCTTAGATGGTCTTTGAGAAAGGTGTAAATCGGTTTGCGCCCCATAAAGAATAGCTGCCAATGGAGAACGTAGTGAAATTTTGGATTATATAACATCAATGTCTATAAAAAACTTGAAAATGAGACCCTGAAACATTGGGATTATTTTGACTTAATGTGTCAGCCATGACCCAGGTGAGCAATACAGGCTCTTGAGAGATACTTGTTTCATAAGGTACTGATATCTATGAAGAACTTTTTTAATGATGGTTCAAGACGGAATTTTTTTTTTTTTAATGAATTTATTGGCAAGAGTCAAAATATATTATATACAATGTTAACAGATATCAGAAACAATATTATATTGTATCAGGTATATAAATAAACGTAAACAAATAACTAATGAAAAACTTAAATTTGATCAAGATATGCTGATATCAAGGTCATTTAATTTAACTATTTAACCAAAATCTATTTGTGGGGGTGATTAAACTGCAACAATAGTATTAATAATAATGAAATAAAAATAGATTGCAGAAAGTCACAGATGGGATATCTCTTTCACTCGATCACCATTCAAAATATTTTCATACTAAACAATATATTTACATAATAACACAAGTATGTTGTGCACACTATAAAAAACACAGTCCATTTGTGATGTGCACAACACAAAAAAATAAGTTTAAAATTGTTTTCTCAACCACACCTGTACCTTACACACACCAAATATAGCATTCCCATCAAATGTCTTTCTGCATCATTTTAATAATATTTTTGTGTCTACTATGTTTCAAACAAAGGAAGCCAGGGGGTTCCAGCAGATATTAGCTATTAAGACAGAATTTTTTGAAGCATTGTTTAATTAGGCGGTCACAAAGATTACCGGTAATACAATCTAACACCATTGAAAGCGCAAGATCGAGAAATCTCAGACACCCAAGGGTAAGATTTTAATATTTCTCTGACTAGGTTTGCTAAGTCAGAGAACCATTGAAATCTTACCCCAGGGTGTCTGAGATTTTAAATCTTGCATTTTCAATTTTTTAAAAGTCATCATAACTTGTGCTAGCTATCACATAACAAATCAACTCTGAAACATACACTCCGTAAGCAGGAGAAGTTGGAATATTAATATCCATTTTAGGAAATTTGATAATTTTATATATAAGTTAAAAAAAAACTGAAACTGGTCACAAGTTTTATATAATTATGTCATATTTATGGCATGCATTTTCAGACCAGATTGGGTACTATGTTTTGTTTCCCATGGTAGCAAATTTTACTTTCATAGCATTATGCCCCCGCCGCTAGGTGGTCGGGGGCAGTAAGGTTTACCCTGATCTGTACATCCGTACATCCATCTTTTTGGTTTCCGGATGATAACTTGAGTATCCTGCATCGTATCAAAACCAAACTTGGTCACATGCTTACTTATCACCTAAGACAGAACCCTATCGATTTTCAGGTTGGTACCCCCAAGGTCAAGGTCACAGTTGCTAAAAATAGACTAAAATTTCAACAAATTTTTGGTTTCCGGATGGTAACTTTAGTATACTGCATAGGATCAAATTCAAACTTGGTCACTTGCTTGATTATTTCCCAAGACAGAACCCTATCGATTTCCGGGTTGGTACCCCCAAGGTCAAGGTCACAGTTGCTAAAAATAGACTAAAATGTCAATAAAATTTTGGTTTCCGGATGATAACTTGAGTATACTACATTGGATCAAAACCAAACTAGGTCACATGCTTACTTATCACACAAGACAGAACCCTATTGATTTACGAGTTGGTACCCCCAAGGTCAGGGTCACAGTTGCTAAAAATAGACTAAAATTTCAATAAAATTTTGGTTTCTGGATGATAACTTGAGTACATACTACATTGGATCAAAACCAAACTTGGTCACGTGCTTGCTTATCACCCAGTACAAAAGCCTATTGATTTCTGGGTAGGTATTCCCAAGGTCAAGGTCACAGTTGCTAAAACTAGACTAAAATTTAAAGGTTTATGACCACCAAATTATGAACAAAGTTACATACTATCTTCATACTTGGTACACAAAACAAAGCCCAAGTTAAATTTTGGTTTCAGAGGAGAAAGTAGTACTGCAGTATTCAAACTTATTAAACCTCTAACAGCTTGATGGAGACGCCCACAAACTAAATATTAGATATGAGAAGTGTCTCTCTCGAAGTTGTCTAAAATCTCCCATGAAGAAAAAAATTTTTGACACTCTCATACATTTGCAAAATAATGGTGAATGCAAAATAATTTATTTTCTTACCAAATAACTGTTTATAGTGAAAACAAATATCATTTACACATTATGACAACAGCAGCTACCCAAAGCAGTTTCTTTAATTGGGGCCTCACCATGAAATCAAAGTGCCCTGAAATAAACTGTCTACCCTGTCTGTCTGTGTATAGGTCTGTCAGCATTTCCTTTCATATGATAATTTGAGATTGCTTTCACCAGTCTGTGCCAAAAACTTTTTCATTCACTAACACTGCTTGGCTTGTAATGTTCTATATAGTACTAGCCAGAAATCAATTTCACTAGCCCTGATAGAAGAACTATCTTCAAAAGGAACAATTTTAACTAGCCACTGGGTTAGTGACTTCCAAATTTTACTAGTCTTGGGTGAGGGCTAGTGGCTAAAGGCACAGACTGCTTCACAGATTTTTATGATCTTTTTACTCATTGTAAGACTTGAACAAAGGAAAAACGAGAATTAACATTATCTTCTTATGATAACTTAAGGTTGCCTTTGCAGATTTTTATTAATTTCATACATTGAAGGACATGATAAAAGAAAGCCTTAAAAGGTCGGGGTATATAGGATTCCTCTTGGCTGTCCAGCTGTCTTTCCCTTTATCATTCTTTCACACTGGTTTCCTGATGATAACTTATGTTTGGTTTGAAGGAAAGTTTTAGTACTTTAAGACAGTGTTTCAATTTATAAAATACAGGTAAAATTCCATTCACAACATGATTGGATTTTGCTTTCCAGAGTTATTGTCCATAATTACTCAAAATTTGCAAATTTTTGTAACCCGCATCCCCCCCCTTCTAATACCTTGGTACAGTTCGAAAATCAGTCACGGTTGATACTTTTTGAGGGAGATAGTGGACATTGATCAAAATTACGACTCCGCTTTATCCAGAAATTGACCTTGTAAGCGCTATCATGCCTACAAATTTTGATGGATTTATGAAATTTATTTCAAATATTTATATTACTTATACCTTGATCAAGTACGAAAATTGGCCTCGGTCGATACTTTTTGACAGAGTTATGGGACTTTGACCAAAATAATGACACCGTTTTAGCCAAAAATTGACCTTGTAATGGCTCTCATGCCTACAAATTTTGTCAGGTTCTCATGAAATTTATTCCAAATCTTTTAACCACTGATACCCTGGTCAAGCTCGAAAATCAGCCTCGGTCGATTCTTTTTGACGGAGTTAGGAGACTTTGACTAAAATAATGACTCTTTCCAAAAATTGACCTTGTAAGCACTCTCATAGCTACAAATTTTGACAGATTTTCATGAAATTTATACCAAATGTTAATACTACTAATACCTTGGTCAAGTTCGAACATCAGCCTTGGTCGATCCTTTTTGTATCCCCACACATTTGATTTTGGATACATGTACATGCAAGGTTAGATAATCCTACCATGTACAGTTCCTTAGATCTGAACTCGGACGTAAACTTGAATGTTTGAACATAATGCAATTTCATATACAGTATACTAGTATATTGCTTAACCGGTGGGGGACCCTGGAATTCTATTCTTGTGTGGATGATAACTTCAGTTTGCTTTGAGGGAAAGTTTTGATATTTTAGAATCGTATTACTATTCATTAAATACAGGTAAAGTTTGATTTTCACAGTGATCATTTGAGGGGGACTATTGGAGTACCCCAGGCGTCCTTGTCCGCGTCTACGTCTACGTCCGCGTCCGCATTTGGGCATATATCTCTGCAACTATAAAGGGTAGGGTCATTAAACTTTGTGTGCAGATGCATCTTGGGCTATCTCACAGCCTTCAACAAAATTAGGTCTCTTTGACCTATATTTTCCGCTTGACTGGCTTTCATTTAATTTTAAGTCCGAGTTGATATCTCAGTAACTGTACATGAAAGAATCATCTAACTTTGCATGTGCATGCATCTTTGGGGATAGGTCAGCATCCAGGCAAAATTAGGTGACTTTGACCTATATTTTCCGCATGATCGACTTACATTCAAGTTTACGTCCGAGTTCAGATCTAAGGAACTGTACATGGTAGGACCATCTAACCTTGCATGTGCATGCATCTTTGGGGGTAGGTCAGCATCCAGTCAAAATTAGGTCACTTTGACCTATATTTTCCGCATGATGGACTTACATTCAAGATTACCTCCGAGTTCAGATCTAAGTAACTGTACATGGTAGGATCATCTAACCTTGCATGTGCATACATCTTTGGCAGCAGGTCAGCATCCAGGCAAAATTAGGTCACTTTTCCATTTATGTCCGAATTTAGGTCTCGATAACTGTACATGGTAAGATCATCTAGCCTTTGTATACATGCATTAGGGATGGCCAAATGGGGTTTCTGTGTCCATGTGCAATAACGAGGCGAACTTTGTAATCGTTGATTACCTATGTTTAGTATTCTAGAGATATTGCCCTTTGATTACTCAAATCTGTAAATTTTTGGTCTTGGGTTTGCTTTGAAAGAAAGTTTTGATATTTTAGAACAATGTTACTATTTATGAAATAGAGGTAATGTTCCATTTTCCTTATGATCAGATTTTAGGTTCCAGAATTACTGCACTTGAATTACACAAAATCTGAAATTTTTATGGTTTACATATGATAACTAGAGTTTGCTTGGAAAGAAATTTTCATTATTTTGGGACAATGTTACAGTCAATGAAATACAGGTCAGGTTTGATTTTCAATATGATCAGATTTTGCATACCAGAGTTATTGCCCTTGAATTATGCAAATCTGTAAATTTATGGTTTCTGGATGATAACTTGAGCTTTTTAATTGGGTTTTACTATTTTGTAAACATGTTTTCTTACTATGAAATACAGGTCAACTTCATTTTTAGTGAATGTTTTTTTTATGTTGTTGCTGAGTTATTGCCCTTGAATTGTGCAAAATCTATAAATTTTTTGGTTTGTGGTTGATAACTTAGTTTGCTTTGAAATGTAGTTTAAATTGCACAAAATCTTGGGATTTTATGGTTTCTGGATGATAAAAACTTTAGTTTGCTTGAAATAAAATTTTAATATATTGCAAAATGTAATGTTATCAAGTTTAGATTAATTATATCCCCCATTCAATGTGTTTGAATACACTTGTATGTCCTTCATTCCTTCCATCCATCCTAGGCCTTTATTCTGTCAGATATTTTTTGTCACAAAATACTCTGCTCTGCTTGAAGATATTCATTTGAAATTTTGTATGCTGTTTTGTTATCACAAGCTGTGCATTGGAAGCAATTTTTTAGTGTTCTCCAATATCAACTTCCTGTTTGACGGGTCTTTGATTTTTTACTGTATTGGTCATAATAGTGAATTTTTTGTCCAAAAATTCCCACTCTCTTTGGAGGAATTCATTTGAAATTTCTGTCAACTTCCTTTTTGACAAGACTTTGAATTTTTACTGTATTTCCACAATGGTGGCTATGCAAGGGTAAGCTTTTGCCATCACTTTGCGTCCATCATCAAAGATCATATCCTCTGAAACTACTGAGCTAATTGGAACCAAACTTGGTCACAGTAGTCCTTGGGTGGTCCCCTTCAAAGTTTTTTTATACGACCGCAAAAATTTTGCGGTCGTATAATGGTATGGCGCTGGCGTCGGCGTCGGCGTCGGCATCGGCGTTGGCGTCGGCGTCTGTGGACAGCATAACTTTAGTTCTAGTGAACGGATTGTTATCAAATTTTAGTATGATGTTTGTTGGCACAAGCTTAAGCCCGGGTTTTAATTTCGCGTTCTCTGCCCAACCTGTTTTTGAAAAAGAGGCAAAAAAGGGGCCAAAAAGGGGTAAAATTAGGTATTTTCGTGTCTGTGGACAGCATAACTTTGGTTCTAGTGGATGGATTGTTTTCAAATCTTAGTA
>MJUU01022480.1:120754-133175 GCA_002080025.1 Modiolus philippinarum | reverse complement strand
CGATTAAAGACATGGTGATCAACAACAGAAATGATGCAAAGACTGTGGGTGACAATTTCAGGATCTTGAGAAACAACATGAAACTTCTGTCCGTGTATCAAAACAAAGACTATAGAATCGTATTTGACAAAAGAGTGGCCATGGACGATTAAAGTATGAGACCCTATGGATTTTAAATTGTAAAGGCGTCATGCGGATGGCTCTCCGACCCATGACTGTTTGATGACGGAGAAAATAAAATATGTATATATGTATATTAGTTGGTTATTTAATATCGAATTGAAAGAAATCATACAAATTATGACCAAAAAAATTAATAATACACAGAACAGGGTAAAACAATAAACAGATGCAAAAGCTGGGGTAACGTTTGAACATAACAAGATAAAAAATGGAATCCAGAGTACACAAAACAAAGGGAGATAACTGAGACAATAGACAAAGGGTGAAAGAGGTGGAACAAATCGATACCAATGCAACGGTTGGGTTAAGGTTATATGTAAAACAAAGTACAGAAAATACATAGAAAAAGTTAAGGCACTGGACAAAAACAATTAAAGAATAATAAAATTGAGATAAAGTACAAAGAACAAGATTTCTATTAACACGAGAGAAGGCATCAAAACAGAATAAAACAACAGAATGAGTTTTGGTTAGATTACTGAACCCGGTTGCCCCACCCAAAAAGTCACACCACTCTCACACCATTTCGCTACGCTCACGGTGCTCTACGTTCGTGACGCTTGGACGTAGGGTTTTTGGATGGCTATATAAGAAAAATGGGCGTGGTTAATAAGCTCATTTGCATATTTTATTAAATTTAGCGATTTAGCATGGGCTGAATGGGATCTGAGGGGACACGCTCTACTACTGACATATATTTATTCTGAGTTACAAACTTTCCTTTGGACGAAACATTATAAACATTGGCATAATTTACAAGTTTTTTATCAATGATAGCAAAATCAAAAGAAATATTCTGTGGCGAAAGGATCTCACCAGTACCAGGGACGGGATGGTTTGTTATTTCAGGATCAGCTGGCAAGTTAACTGCATACTGTTCAGCTAATTGCTCATTATTGATATCCCAGGAATGCTGTCATATTCATACCGTAAAACTTTTTTGGTGTCAAAGACCGGTCCATAAAATCCGTGAACTCAACCGCATAACGGAACAACACTTGACGAACGAAAAAAAGGTAGAAAGCAACTAAGACACGAATATCCGGATGATTACGATGTAGAATGACATGGAAAAGATTCATGAGCAGGTCCTGTCACATCTCAATGTTAAATTCTTCACAATGGATTCATAATGCTTTGGACTCATAGATAGCAACCCTTTTGTAAGACAGGATCCGGAGGTGAATGTACATTATAACGGAATGGACAGAGTAATCCATCTTGTACGAGAAAAAGGACGGCTTTGTTTTCTTTGGGTTAAAAGTGACCAACCATTCAGATGACCTGTCATGATTTTTTTTAATTGAATGGAACTTAAGTGGTCGATTTTCAAGTAATGTATAAACACTTAGTTAAATTCTGAAATTGAAAAATCAAGATCGCTTAAAATATATGTATGTATGAATATCTGAAAAAGAGGTTAGCAATATTTCAGAAATATCAAGACCATAACATTTAATCAATTCAAAAATATCAAAGAATAAAGTTGCAAAGGTAGAAGGTACAACATGGGCAATGAGTTTTAATTTTATATTTGTTTACAACCCCGCATTTATGACAAAAAGGATACATGGGTGTAGCATTGCCCGACATTTAGCAATGATTTCCGATCAAACCGGTGCTAGGGTCGTTTTGAACTTACTATAAGGCCTCGGGTGACTTCAAGATGGAGAACAACAATAAAAGTGTGGTTTATTATGTATTTGTAGAGACTTTATCTCATGTGCATTTATTCCATATCCTTTCATTGTTAATGGTCGGGAATCACTTGCAATCGGAGATGATAAATTCAGCGAAATTTCTCACTTTTTTCATTTCAGCGACTCAATCCACTTGACATTTTTTGGAAATTTTCATCAAATGTATATTTAATATTTATTTCTTTATATGAGGTCATATTTCATTTTATATATTAAAATTTGGCGTCGCTGAATTCATATATAACTCGTAGAAAAGACGTCGCTGTAATGATGTACGGAATTACTCAAAATATGTCGCTGAAGTGATAATCGCTGAAATGATAATGTCGCTGAATTTATATGCACCCCTTGCAATATATTGTTCCATTTATGAAAATAGTCACTTACTCTGAGAAAAGTGGACAAATGATTGCATGGTTCACCATCAACAATAAAAAAATGTTATGGCGGATTTCCTGGCTCAATAACGTATTATATTTGCATTCTTCAATGGACATACCAATATTCCTCAAGTAACACCTATTACAACTCCTTCAAAACTCCTCTTTTCTTTGTCAATCAACCAATCAAGATTCTATAGAATTCTTTTGTATACCAATTTGTCATTACTGGAGTATCAAGGTAAACCCCTTCAGGCAGTACAAATTGGTATACAATAGAATTTCTATAGAATCTTGATTGATTGATTGGCAAATAACAGACAGGAGTTTAGAAGGACTTGTTATATGTGTTACTTTAGGAATATTGGTATGTTCATTGAAGAATTGCAAATATAATACGCTAAAGAGCCAGGAAACCCGCCATAAATATACGTATAGAGTCGTATAATTTTGTATATTTTATTTCATGTTGAACTTCGTCTATATAATATTTGTATATATGCTTTCAACCCTTAGGGGTACAAATATGCATTTCTTAATAAAGATTAAAGATTAAGAGGATGCTCTTTTGGAAACATTTAGAAAAGATATTATACTGCATGGAGCGTGGCGTTTCTCCACACAGTTTGGCTACAATGGTTCGCACTAATGCTCTCCGTATTAGAACCTGACTATCCCGCATAAACAGGACACTCCCCTATCCATCAAGTAGGGAGCCCCTGAAAAAAACGATTCATTTTCTAGGAAGTAGATAAAAAAGACACCCCTTTACATGATGTACAAGAACATTACAATATTTTAACCGTTGATATCTCGATAATGTCCTACAGGGAACAAAATTAAGGATTACATTACCATAGTTCTTTTCATGTATTAAGCTTGTATTAAGGTGGAATAAGCTTGTATTAGTGTGTAATACATTGTACTTACGTATCATAAATACAACTGCTATGATCTGAACCACCCTGCTAGATTCAACAGCTATTGATGGACGAAATACGGCCAAATTGTTGGCGATGTAATCAGCTATGGACTCTGTAAGGTTGAATTCCGTGATTGCCATTTTTTCTGGAAATGGGAAAAATAATAATCATATAAAAAGCTATATTTCTCGATGTTTTCTCACATGATTTTTTTTTAATTCTAATCCCCAAAAATACTGAGGCTTCGTGCCGTGTGTTGCCCTCGTTGGATGTCCTGGGTATTGGATTTTGCCTCCTATTTTGATATTTTTTGTAATGAGTACTTCTTTCTGACTATTTTTGGATTACGGCTTTCCATATTATTTCATTCTAATGCTGCTGATGAGAGTTTACTCCTTGAAACACGTGCACATACAAAATTTACTGTTTATTTTGCAATTTAGGTATTTTTGAATTTTGTATACATTTCAATGACTTGTATTGACAACTCAATGAATGTTCGAATATGGAGGAAATGTTGATGACTGAAACGATCAGTAGCATATGGCCTCTTATTTTCTCTTCATATTTTCATAAGATACATCTTAATAAGTATTGAAAACTATTTTAGATTTTAAAAAACACAAAAAATGAAATCAGTTTCCGCCAAATTTTGAAATGAACAAATTGACATAACATGCTTAAATTACCGCTTTGAAGAGTCATAAGCTGTAATGAACTAACAATTTACTTCTATTTCTGTAGTTTGTTACTTAACCAGTTTATTTCCATTTTGTCGTCAAAAAAATAAGTCATATGACCCTCATATGGAAGCCTTGTTATATTGAAGCCTAGGGGCGTACAATCGTTATTTTTGTGCGAGGGAATAAAGTTTCATTCCATGTTTGTTAAAAATCAGCACTAGAGTATTGAATAACAAATGAACCTCACATCTTTATAAACAAAGAGTTTCAAGAATATTTTGTTTTCCTTAACACCCGAGATATCCAAGTTTCGAATAAACCGAGTAAGAGACATCTGAGATGAAAATCCGAATTCGTGCCCCTCCCCCTAAAAAGGGTACAAATGTTAATTTCTAGGGCAAAATCAGGGCTCTGGAAAATTCGCGGCGACTTTTTTAATTATGCCTCCTTTATCTCTAATCCATTTACCCTGTCCGCCCTTCCGTAATCTGTGATAACCCTGTCCGTCCTTCCGTAATCTGTGATATGCTCGCCTGTTTCATTCTTTGTTTTCAGTTGTTGGCAATTTCGCTACGAAAATTACTGATTCTTTGGTAAATACATCATTTTAAAGAAAAAGCTTGAAATAATTTTGGAACAATTGAGATAATAATGACAAACTAGAGGCTCTAAAGAGCCTGTACCTCACCTCGTCCAATGCTAGCATAGACAGTAACCTCAATGATAAATGGTGTCATTTTCTAGTGTGATAGTAAACCTAGCTGTAATATGGCCCACTGTGTCAGAGTAGATGATCTTTGAATGTGTTTTCCCATAGGGTCCAATGTTAAAATAAGTTCCCCGCTGGTGGCCATCTAGGATCTGATGGGGACTTGCCAGACACATTTTTATGGGGACCAAGTAAAGACAATTGTGACCAAGTATGGTTTTGATTGGACATGTAGTCTCAGAGGAGATCTTTGAATGTGTTTTCCCATAGGGTCCAATGTTAAACTAAGTTCCCTGCTGGCAGCCGTCTTGGATCTGATGGGGAATTGCATGACACATTTTTCAAAGGGGACCAACTAAGGACAGTTGTGCCCAAGTATGGTTCTAATTGGCCAAGAAGTCTCTGAGGAGAGGATCTTTGAATGTGTTTCCCAACGGGTCCAATGTTAAACTAAGTTCTCCGCTGGCAGCCTTCTTGGATGAGGTCCACAACTTCCACATGAAGATAAAATGTAGTCCTTGACATACTGAACATTTTTGCTTTAAATCTTAACGTCTATCTCAAATCTTTATTGAAATATAAGGCAAAATGTATAAAGTTACAAAAAATTCGACCAATAATGGGCAATAACTCCTCTATACGTATTCAGATTTTCTTCAAAATTTTTAGGTGGGTAAAATTTGATATGCTGAAGATTTTTGCAATTTAATGTTGACGTGTATTAGTTATAGTTTCTTTTTTATAAAAAACAAAAATATCAAATTTGAAAATTTCGCGGATAAAGGGCAATAACTCTATGACAGGTTTTCGGACTTTCTTCAAAATTACAGGGCAGGTAGATCTTGTCATATGAAAAAGAAAGGAAATGGGGTAAATTTCAAGGAGACAACATCCCATATCCAGGTTAAAACGATCAAAAACAAAACATCTAGGGGTCACCATATGGTCTTCAACACAGTGAGGAACCTCACACCATATAGTAAGCCCTAAATGGCCCCGAAAAGGTAAAAAAGTGAATAAATCAATGGAAACAAACCACATCCAATAACCCAAATATCAAGAAACTAAAATTTTATAGGAGACAAGGACAAGCCAATGACCAACATATTCCTGATCATGTTGATTACTTTTACCTCATGTCAGATTTTTTATATCTATAATGTTTTTTTAGTTATTAATTACCTCTATGTGCTATTTTTAGTAATGGCCGCCATGTTGTTTTGTCCTCGGACTAATCAAACACAATTTTGAATCTAGATACCCTGGTAATGATTCAGACCAAGTTTGGTTAAAATTGGTTTAGCGATTTCAGAGGAGAAGTTTTTGAAAAAGTTTACGACGGACGCACGACGGACGGACGCCGACGGACGCCAAGCGATGGCAATAGCTCACATGGCCTTTTGAGCTAAAAGTAAAAAGCAAACCTTTCGAACAGACCGCTTTAATGTCCTAGAAAACATCCAACTACCACAATATTTTAATATTTCTTTAATTTTCTACAAACTACTTAAATCTGTTGATACTAGCTTTTAACAATGGTAAGATTGCATCCGTAATTATATCAACAGTTTGCAGAAAAACCTTGGGTATAAACCAGCATTTAAGGTTAATGGTCCCCTTTTACTTCAATGTTAAACCTATGGAAATTTTATGTAAAACCCCCATGGTAGCTTTGTATGCATAAATGAAACAGTTATCTCCAAACAAAGTTTGGTGAAGAACCAACAAGCCGTCAAGTCTGGGGGTTTTGCACAAAATTCCTATAGGTTTAACATTGAACCGAAAAGGGGACCTTTAACCTGAAAGGGGGTCCTTTTACTGTGTGATACTTTTATGTTGCTTTAAATTAACAGTTGTTTACATGATATTGGAGAAGCCAATCCGTATATAATATTGAAGTGGAATTCTAACAGGTCCAAGGGAAGAAGCAAATATAAAACATCACAATATTTATTTTCATGAAGGTCAACTCGATTGAAATATACAACTTTCATTTTTTTTAGATTAGTTTTGTGTTGCCACTTAATCAAGAGGACTCTTGTGAAGCAAGTGATAATAATATTGCCTCGGAAAAATTGTATTTGAAATGGATTGTATATAAAAATCTAATTCGCGTTCTGTTTGAAATAAATTAAAATTGCTACACGAGCAACATTACTTGTATTGTAAAACAAGCATTGTACAGTTTTATTACAAAAACACTTCATTATTAAAACCTGTTTAGTTTTGAAATGTGAATTCATACCTTGTGTGGTAGGTGTATCACGGCTATTGTAACAATGGAGGACCGTGGAGAACTGTTAGGTAGGCTCGATTACGATGTATTTAACAATACAGAGGCTACATATGGGATTTACAGAAGTTGTTTTATTGTTTGTTAAAATGCACAAGAGAAAATGAAGTTTTTGACTAACGATTGAGTTTTTTCTTTCTTCCTATTTTTTGCTAATATGAGTGTACATTTGCAAATAAAATATGTTGGGTAAAACGACATGCTTTTTTGCGGGTCCAGGGCTTTTTCTGCAACATCTTATCACCCCTTTTTCGAAAGCTGGATTAGCCATTCATTTTCATGGCAAAGCAGTTTTTTTTAATTTACTAGAATATATTCTAGCTTTGGAAAAAACTATATCATAACAGAACAGCAGTGTTTCATTATATGGTATAGTTTTGATTTCCGTTTTTTTAAGATTAAAGTGTTGTGGTCACTTTCCTCTGCATTTTGTAATTTGATGTATCCATACGGATTTGACTGTAGTTTACAGTGGTGATGTTCGTGTGCCAAATAATGTCAGATTAAATGCAAACTATTTAAAACAAAATAAACCTAAGGTTCACGTTTACTGCGTTTTGCACAAGCAAATCTCATTGTAGAATGTCTCATGGTGATTTCAAGACGAAGAACAACCATTAAAGTGTTATTCCATTGCTTGGTTTTACCATATAATTGTAAAGACTTTGTCTAATGTGCATCATTACCAATATCCTATCGTTGTTTATCATTCACTCTTCTATTTCAATATAAACAGCGATTACGTCACAGAGTGAACTTCTTTGCTGGTGTTGTATTCCATCACTGTTACCAGAATTGGCGCTACAGAATCACGATATATTTTTGCTTTACATTTAGATCATATTGGTTATTTGTTCTCTATCAGTTTTAAACATTTTTTTGGTTATGATCTTCCAAACGTTTAGATTTAATTTGCAATGAAGAGACATAAGTTGTCGAAATGCGCATATGCAGAAACTAAATTCACAGTATGTTCGGTATTTAGTTATGTTTCTTTCTGAAAACTGTAAGTAAATATACCCAACTTACTACATAGTGACCGTGTAAGTCGACGAATATGAAAGGAATGCGCAATCTGTTTGAAGGACATCAGATTCACCATTCTTGTAAGCCTTTGTTTCATTTGAACATGATCAAACTGTGCTTTGTAAGGTATAAAGTTAAATATGATCATGTTCTCATATGTTCATTTACTGCATACCTTTTCGTAAAAAAGTCATAAACGAAATTTTGCATTTATGTTCACTAGTGTGAAGCTAGCCCACAATAACAGCCGACAATAACCGCTAGCCGACAATAAGCCAGCAGTTCTGTGCTAGCGGCCAATGTCGTTGACGAATCTGACCGATTGGGATGATCTTTAAAAAAAATGCATACATCAGTCAACTGCAGCTTGGTTCGAATGACATCAGTTATCTCAGATGTGATATTCAGAGTATATTTTTTCGCGTTAGTTTGTTGTTGAATCAAAAAGAAATGACCAGGACATCCCATTTAACTCGTTATTTTCAGATGAATTAAATATATTTTCAACAAGGCGTATTGTGAAACTATGTTCCGCACTGCATGGTGGTCATGTTTTTATATGGTCAAAACGAAATGCACAAAATTTGTAAAGGATCTTTCAAATATCATTCCTATTGGGTTTGTTTAAATTTGCACCTGTCCAGTAGTTTCATAGGATATCATCAAAATGTGAATAACTAACGGATGACGGACATACAACGATGACAGACACCAAAGGACGACAATAGCTCATACTTGCCTTTAAATTAGCGATGAGCTAAAATTATGTTTTTCAATCAATCAGCTTGTATTTTCTCTGCCAAAAGTATATGTTTCGGTCAAATGTTTATTTAGGGACCGACCATTTAACTTGAAGGGGGGGCTATGGTTTTTTTCTAAAAAAATATTTTGGATCTGATTTTATGTGAAAAAAATATTTTGGCTGCCAAAATGATGAAAAAAATTTTTCTGAAGGAGGCTTTCTGCCCAAAAAAATAATGTTAAATTTGAAAAAAAATATTTTGTTGATACGCATGCAAAAAATAAATAATTTGTTTAGCGCGAAAAAAATTTTCTGTCCAGAAAAAAAAACCATAACCCCCCCCCCCCTTTCAGGTTAAATGGTCGGTCCCTTATGGTTATGTGATGTAAATAAAGAATCATCGAAGATTTGGAAATAGAATAATGAGGCCTGTTTTTAGGGGTGATAAAGGATCCTTGGATATTTTTTTCGTGCAATTTTTTAGCCTCTCATTATTTTTTTTTTTTCTCACTGGAAGCTTTCCTGTCCTTTTTTTTTTGGTCCCAGTCTGAAATTTTGCTTCATATATGTCATCCTGGTTATTTTTTTTTCAGCTTTCTCCTGTCCTGATAATTTTTTCCACCAAATTTCTGATCCTGGATTTTTTTTTCAAATCCCATAAAATCAAATGGTTAACGCTTTCAGTGCGACTTCCAAAATGTATGACTTTCTACCCCCTTATGTGTATCCAAGTTTGGTTGATTTCAGCTGAAAGCAAGATACTTTACTTTTAATCCAGAAAAATTACCCAATTCCAACCTCGTATCAAAATACATGGGGTCCTATGTTAAACCAGAGACATATAATGTCTCTGGTTAAACCACTGTGTGTTAAACTTATTCCAGAAGACAAATGCATTCTTTGTTCAGTACTTGAAATACATGGTTGTCTACTTTAATAGTTTCAGATCTAGAGATGGTGATAAAATAAGTTATTGCTATAGGGTCAGATCTGCAAGGTTTGTTGACGAATTTGACTGAAACGAGCTATCTTTGTACAAGATATTGGATACATCACCCCCATTCCAGTGTGGTTCAAACTGCTTCAGTAGTTTCAGAGGGTGATCAAAATAGGTTTTTCACTTGTTAAACTATGTTCCATGGTATTTTCCATGTTTTTATCGGATGTGAATGACCCTAACATACATCACTCTTTTTATGTTTGGTTGGTTTCAGGGGAGATGGTCAAAAGATGTGTCTAAGATTAGTAAAAATCCCCTTGAAAATTTTATATTTCCTCAATATATCTATGGCCATAATCCTGGACATTTAATTTTTCATCTCCAAACTCATGCTTGTTAACCCTCCTCTTTCAAGGGGGTGACTCCCTCTTAGAAGAATAATCTTCCCCTTTGAATGGGTCTCCCTCAAGGAAATCAAATTCTCCCCATACTACTTTTTCTCCTAAACCTCCCTCATTGAAAAAAAGGGTCATTCTTAACAGTATTCCCAAATTTGTTTTGTTTTCTTGGCAAAATTATAAAAAATAATGCATAATTTTAAAATCATGGTAGAATTTGGATTTAAATTTCTTCCATTCAATTCCATATTCTCTTATCTTCATTTATAAATGCAAGTTTTTGTTGAAAAAAGTCATTATATAAAATCTCCCCCTTAGATGGGCTGGTTTGAGGGAGATCTCCCTCACAGCAGCTACCAAAGGTTAACAGGTATGCAAATTTATCAAGGATTTGTTGCATGATGTTCTTTAATGTATAAATTTGAAAGATCTATATAGCAGAAATGTGATTTGTTTACAGGAGGTCCCATGGAAAAACAGAAATAACCAGAAATCAGTAGTAGAACACAATAGACGAAAACAGATTGGGAAACAACCTTATCAGTGGAAAATTAGCGATTCTGCGGAAATATCACATCCCGGATATAGGGACTTTTCATATGCAAAACCTGTGCGGTCAATATTCCAGTGAGTTTGTCTTTAGAATTCACTTGTAACCCCCCTCCATTGATACAGTCAGTCATCTGGGTTCAACGCCTTTGAGCAGAATTTCAGGTAAAATGGTGAGGTTGCAGAGTGAACGGCAATTTCTGGATCAGGTAACTGGCAAACAATTCATGCGAGGAAACAGGTAAAGGTGAATTTTTTTGTATAACTTTTGGCAATCTCACACCCAAGAAGTGATATACAACAGATATTATACAATTCAATCAATTGCCTTCACTACCGAGACTCCCATTCACCTATCCAGTTTGAAGTGTGCATCTGTTTTCTATCACACCAATTCCTTAGGAATAGATGAATATGTCGGCAAAATGTACATCTGCAGAAATTAGATTTACAGTTACTTTGGTATTGTGTTATTTACTTATAGCATCCTTATGTGGAGAATGGAATAACTAGAAAATGTGTCTGTAAGACACGGATGCCCCATCAACAAATTTATCTCAAATGTCAATTGTCAATGATTTGAATAGTACTCATCAAGGAAATTAATTATTGTCCTACAATGAGTAGTTGTTGAGAAATGGACTTTAACACAAAACTTAACCAGAGTCACTCAAGCATGAAATGTAGGTCAAAGAACTCTGTAGTACTATGAAATATCTACCTACTGGCCTACTATTATTGTTTTACCTCTTACAGTTTCTGAGAAATGTACCTTAATGCAAAACTTAACCGGACGAACAGATGTACAGACGGAAGGACGGACAAGGGTAACACTATATGCCCCTTCCAAATTCGTGGGCGGGGCATAAAAAGGAAAACGTTCAGTAATAATGCTGCAAAAACTTTATTCACTTTATGATTTGGTAAATATACTACATGTACATGTAAATGGTTACTATAGAAACAGCAAAGCAGAAACAAGCATCCTTCTCGTTCAACAGAAGACAAATGCAAAACAAATTTATACAGTGCTGAAATCATAATGAAATTAATTAAATACAGCATCAAATGGGGGAAAATATATAAAAATAACAAATTTCATCCATACATAAAATATTGAATTCTTGTGCCAACTTTGTTTTAAAAAATCTGATGACAAATTATCTCCCCTATGTTTGACAAGGTAGATATCTTAGTATTTATGGTTAGGAAATTATCTCTGCTTGGATTTACAAGGCAAATAAATTGGTTTTTATGGTATTTATGGTTAGTAAATTATCTCCCATCAAGTTTAATAGATAGATAACTTACCATAGTTCTTAAAGAATATAAATACTATCCAGTTATAATTCACAAGAGCAACAACTTAGGCCACACAAAGTTAATTTATTGGTTTTCAGGCAATTTTTCATTGAAAATGATGAGGGAGGGAGGTGATTTTTTTATCTTTTTGTTTGCCAAAAAATACATGTAGATGAGACAGCCTTCTACATTGTAAAAACCACCAAAACTAGAGGCTCAGACACTGAGCCTGTATCGCTCACCTGACAAAATACTGAAGCAGGGTTTTCGATGTTCTGCATGGTGGCCAATTGTTTTTTATGTGAATTTCCCATAGGGCCAAAATAAACTATGTTCTGTGCTGGCGGCCATGTTTTTGGTTTTTTTTTTGGATCCGAACGAAATGACCAATCTTTGTTAAGGACCTTCAGTTCATCATGCCTGTAAAGCTTGGTTGAATTTGCTTCAGCAGTTTCAGAGCAAAGAAGAAAATTTGAATTTTCCCATAGGGTCCAATGTTGAACCTTAGTTCTGCGTTGGCGGCCATGTTTTATATCAGATCGGAACAAAATGAGCAATCTTTGTAAAGGACCTTCCATACATCATTCCTGTAA
>MJUU01022480.1:106713-119836 GCA_002080025.1 Modiolus philippinarum | reverse complement strand
GGCGGCCATGTTTTTTATCGGATCGGAACGAAATGAGCAATCTTTGTAAAGGACCTTTAGTACATCATTCCTGTAAAGTTTGGTTGAATTTGCTTCAGTGGTTTCAGAGGAGAAGATGAAAATGTGAAAAGTTAACAGACGACGGACGGACGGACGACGGACGACGGACGCCAAGTGATGGCAATAGCTCACACTGACCCTTCGGGTCAGGTGAGCTAAAAACGTAGTGAGGGAGGTGAATTCATTTTGTAAAAATGGCAAAAAATAGGGTCAATGAGAGGCTTTTTTCAAGCCTCAAACTAGATGAGAAAGGGCCTGAGAACCAATCAATTATTTTTTTATGGCCGTAGCACTAAAATTATGGTTAATAAATTAATTTCCATAAAGTTTGACAATGTAAATATTAAAACTTTGGCAAATTATCTCCCTTAGTTTGACAAAGTAGACAACTCAGCACTTGTATTCTGGCAAATTATTTAACTTTGAGTTAGAAAAAAGATAACTTAGCATTTGTATAAGTACAGAAATAATACAAAATATATACCAAAGATATTACTGAGGTATAAATGCAAGATTTCTTTCTAACATTTATTCTACTCTTGCAGATTATATGTATATTTTTTTAATTTGTCAAGTTCTTTAACCAATATAAGTGAAATGATCCATAAATAAGATTTATCAGATGTATGGAATTCAATCAATTACAATAAAATGCTATAAATATGATTGATTTTTTGAGTGACTGATTATTTCACATAAACAGTTCACACAGAAACAACTTGGCTACCATAGTGAATTGTGAAGAGGCATGAAAATTGACCATATGATAAACCCATACACCATTTGTTGATGTGTTTTGTAGCATAACTTCTATACATAATTTGCTCGTCATATCAAAACTATCAGCAAATGCAAAATTGAGATGATCAGTGTAAAAAAAAGTTCCACAACAAACACTTATTTACCCTCTTAAATGAATATGAAGTTGAATGTATAGTAAAAATACAACACATTATATTATGCAATGTGCATATAGATTACACCACAAAATCCCGTTCATTTCCATATTTTATCCACTCGAGAAAGTTAAATTATAAAATTTTAATTGCAAGGCTTGCCGAGCTTTTAAAAATTTTTTAAATTAACTATCGAGAGTGGATAATATATGGTGATAATAGGGATAAAGTGGTGTAATCTTTTTCTCTAATGATAAATAGAGAGAAATGTATTCCGAATACAATTGGGGGAAAATAGCACTGGCCTTTATTCAACATGCGTTGAATATGAAAACTTATCTAAAGAGTCAGAACCAGTTTAAACTTCATATATCATTAGAGAAATTGGTTTAAACCATTTAATGTATCTTTTTCTTAACAGAATATAATGAAAACTGTTCTGACCCACTTGGTTTCCAAAGAAATGAAATTATATAAAGACATAGCAATATGTGATTTTTAGCTATTTATTTGTTTGTCACTAAAAATTTCTTTTATTACGCACATAAAAAGGTCAACAGTAGGACACATATATCAACTGAGTAAACGGTGAATGATTTTTTAATCTATTTTGTAGTGCTCAAGGTTAATTTTTTTTGTCAAATAATGTCTAGTTAAAAGAAGTCAACTGGCTAATTTTATGGTTCACTCCAGTTAATTCATAGTTTCTTTCTATATACAAAATGTAGGAGGTATGTCGGCATTTATTCGATTCATCTCTGCCTTCATCTACACAAAGTTTCTTATTTCAAACTCCAAGATTTCTTGTTTTTAATTTTTTCTGGATTTTTAAGTACAGTTTTGTTGCATATAAAGAGTCAAACAGGATCATTTCATATCCAAGTAGGATTTATTATGAGTCCTTTTTAGAATTCCAAATCCTAAACTGGTCATTAAAAATTTTGCACAGTGCATATTATTGATATTTATTTCAGGCAATACATTTTTTTTTACAAAATATTGTTTTTGAAAATTATTTATCCTAAAGTAAATAAAATTCTTCTAAGAAACCAATAATTTAAAATCCATAATTAGTGTTAATACTGATTAATTTACTTATGTTTTAAAAAGATATTAATACTGAAAGATACATCAGCTTCATCATACTTATCTCTGAATTATCTCCCTTTCATTGGAGAAAAAAAGAATCCCAATTTTGCTGAAAAACAAACATAATAATTAAGGGTCACCGACCATATAAGCGTGAAATCTGTCATCTAAAATCGGCTATTTTTGGTTGAAATGGTAGGGAAAATTAGTGAATTTTCACAAAATTATAACTGATTTCAGTTATATCAGATAGAATTTTTTTTAAAATTTTGTAAATAACTATTATACCCTTTCCTTCGATTGGCATGAAAAAAAGTTTGGGGTCACCAAATTAATTTTTGAATATATGGCAAAAATGATTTTTCCTATCATTTCTATACAAATTATCTCCCCTAAATAGAACAAGCGTTTGCTGAAAAGGTTTGATATTCTGCATTGTTACCAAATAAAAGTGGCATATTTGATCAAATTTAACAATCATGAGACATCGAAAATAATTTCCTCAAATTTCCCAAAGTGAATTCCATTTTTCTATCAGATGCTCAAGAATAATGCACAGTTTTAAACCCCCGTACTACCTTAAGAGTTATATTTTTAGCATTTAACAAAACTGAATTTTAGTTACCTTGTCCAATTTGTATCAGATTTAAGAAATTAAGAAAAATAAAGAAAAACAAACATTTATATATCTATTATCCAAATATGTAACAAACTGACCACAAAATCCTCTATGTTGTCATGACAACACAATGTAATGAAACTTCTACATATAAATACCAACATAATTTGGTTAAAATGTAACATTTTGGTTTTTAAGTGTTAAAATCTTTAATGAAGTGTGAAAAATAAATCACTGAACAAACATTTTTAAATTATGATTTTTTTTTTTGGCACAAAGTGGAATTTTAAGAATGTGTAGGTTGTTTTCTGGTTGAACTCTGAAACAAAATTATCTCCCTTGTTATACACTTGCAAAGGGAGATAATTTGAACTTCTTAATGCAGGTTATATTGAGGGCTATTCCATTTAAAAGGATGTACCAGGGTCGGAAGGCAGAAAATGAAAATTCTTGTGGGTTCTTGTTGATTTTGTATTTTATTGCTATACTCATATTTGTCCATTACCCTTGGTTGTGGGGGTAGTAGAAATTTGCCGTCCGACCCTGGTACATGCATTTTTAATGGAATAGCCCTAAGAAACCTAAATATTTTGGAGTAAAAATATCTCCTGTTATTGCCTGTGAATAACATTGAAGGAACTTTATCTTCTTAATGTTTTTTTGTGATAAAAATATCACTGAGCTATTAACAGAAACAAGAAGTTGGACAGAATTACATTTGTAGATAAACATTTTTGCCAATCACCACTCTATCTCACATAAAATTTCTTAAAACATAAACAATCGCAGGAATGCATAAACATATATCAACAAAAAAAAACACACTAGCTCTAATAAGTCTTTTAAGTACTACTTTCAATGATAAAACCTTATCATATTCATTTGGCAAATTCATGAATATATCTTCCATTTATTTTAACTAGCAATTAACAACATTTTGGGGATAGAGTTTATAATAAAAACTGCTACAAGTATTTCTATGACAAAAAGCTTTTCAATACTGTAAACATATTAATTTTTGCAGTATTTTAACTGGGATATGTTCTTAGGTATCAATTTTCAAGGTTTTTCGGAAAATATTAGTACCTTCTGATTGTATCCGGGATATTCATAGGTACTTATTTTTGTGGTCTTTCGTCAACCGCAAAAATAACCAAAATTGTTACACTGCAAAAATTACTACATTTAAGTTTACGGATATAAAAGATAGATCTCTCTTTTCCAACATATGTATACTTTGATAAATGACCATGATATAAACTTGTTAATTAATTATTTTTTTCATTTACATAAATTAATTCTTGTATACATTTTATATATTTATACATTTTCCGATAATTTAATGCCTCATACATAAAGGATTTCAATGAATTATCTCCCCTACATTGTTGAGTGTTAGCAAGTGTCACAGTCAATTTATATTTATAACAAATGTTTGATTTGAATTTGAATGAATAATGCTTTAAAAAATATACAGCAGAACATCAGAAAAATAATCACATGACCTACTAGTAGGTAATGTGATTTACATGTGACAAAAAAACAATCCCAAGATGCAAATTTGGCCAATCTGGCCTTATGCAGTTAATACATGTAATCAAAATTTTCAAATGTTGCCATATCTAACAGTCTTTTAACACTGAACTGTAGGATTTTTTTTACTTAACATTCTCTGAAGTATAAACAGAAATTTATTGAACAAGGAAATAATATAAAACAGTAAACACAATGGGTATCCATGGTAACTAATATACAAATTAAAAAATAGACATTACTAGAAGGAAGACTCCCTGATATGGTTTTTTATACAATAACAATAGTACAATACAATATACAACGTGTAACTAAGGCAACGGAACTATAGTTTTACCATGCATAGATAACTCAAGGTCAAATACCACTTAAAAATTTTCACATTGAAGGTTGCATTATCAGAAAATGGTTTCCTAATCTTTTTATTTTCACTTATAAAATATGTATCGAGGAAAACCTTATTAGAATTTAAATATTTTGCTTTTCCAACTGATTATCCTTAGGTTTTTTCTCAAGTAATTCATTTTTTCTTCTCTGCCAAAGAAGTTTTTCTCTCCATTTACGAACCCTGTGCACTAAATTTAGTGCTTTTCTGCACAGGAGATTTAGTGCTTTCTTAGTTTCATGTGTGTTGCTAAGCTAACTTTGATATCCCATATTTTTTTTTGTCAGTCTTTGTACTTTTCTTTTTTAATGACATTGCATTAAATTAAGGAAGGTCACTCCTCAATTTTATTATATCAAGGATTTAAAATTATTATTCTAATTTATTAGAATATGGATCATACATCATTTTACGCAAAAAATATTGATAGGTCAGTGTGCCCGTTTTTGATATTTAAACGTCTTAAATTTTGGCAGGAAACCGAACTTTTCTAGACTTTACATTCACTTTACATTATTAAAGGTAATCAACCTCTGAAATGTGATGAAGGTATATCAAGAATTTCATCAAATTTTGTCAGAAGTCTATTGAAGAAGTATACTATCATATTGGAAAGAAAAGTGGGAGTCAGTGTGCAGAATTTTCTAATGCATCATGATGGATGAAATAAGAGAATTCCGAAAGTCAGTGACAGTTTCAAAAACCTGAGGAGTGATCACCCTTAAGTGGTAGTGGAACCTGTCTAATCCAACACAGTAAGGACCAAAGAAATATGTCGGATTACGCAGGATGTCTAAATACTCAAGTAAGGAAAACTTAAAAAGCTATCTTTGGGACTGTAAAACTATGTCAGATTTAACAGGATATCGGAATACCGAAGTGTCCAAATAGACAAGTTCCACTGTATTTCTATCGAAAGTTTGTTGGTAAATATTACTTTAATGTCCAATAAATTAATTTGCTTTAAATATACTTCCGAGGGGTTGCATAACCATGTAGACACCCATGTTATATTTTAGGACCTTCAATGAGATATTAAAACATTCCTTTTAAGGCTAAAACCATCATTTGTTGAAAATCCATCAAAAACTCTCCAAAACCTTAAAATACAATGCTGGTATTATGTTAACTCACTAAAAGCATTTAAAGCCCTTTCTTTCTTATATCATAGAATGTATGGGTGCAAAAAAAAACCTTTTGATGGCTGGTGTATTGTGAAAAGTCCTCAGTTCCTCACCAACGATTTGAAGGAACAGCCTTTTCTATTACTGAAAAGCGAAATTCTGCTTGCATGATAGAATAACTAGATTGAAGAAAAGCACAACCATACAATATGAAGTAATTGTATAACTTTCCTTAAATTATCTGTCTTTTATTTCATCCTTTTTCTATCCTTGACATGAAAAAGTTAGCTCGAAATTTTTCCCCAATTTTGACGTGGTTTGACCTCTTTGTGACCTTGCATCAGATCCTATTTACATGAATACATTAATACAATTTTAGCACTTATCTTTTTTGTGTATTTATAATTTTACACAACCCCTGTGTTTTCTATGTCTACTCTCATATTGCAACATAACACGGCAAATTAAGTACGAATGGACATTGGTACAAAAAATATTCAAAATGCTCTTTACAATTTCTTCCTTTACATATGTGCAATGGCCAGCAGAACCTGAAATTTCACTCTGCAATTGATAATCTTCAAAGTACTCATAAGATTATAATTATTATATGGTCTGTAACATTTGTTTAATTCCTGAACTTCAAAATGTTTGAAAGAACCTAGGAGATGCTTTTTTTATCAAAATATATGTCGCCAAAAGTAACTGAATGTCATTATCTCAAAAATATCAAGCTTTGGTAGAAAACATTGGTATTTTAGTTTTATCATTAAGGTAGATCGACACTAATACACGGCGCATTCACTTGGCGCATTTGTGTAACACGAATCGGATGCGGAATTGACTTGATTTTCAAGCCGGAATAATCCTGTATTGGCCTATTCCTTGTGACGTCATAATAGATTGACATACACTTTCCCGCCAATTAGCTCCCTTTACCCGTAAATATTGTCTATTTCGTAAACTATATCAAATAACTTTCTTAATCGAACGGTGACATGTAGATTTTTTCAGCGTAACAGNTTTAGTAACAGCGGCCATGTTGTTTGGTCCTCGGACTAACCGAACACATTTTTTAAACTACATACCCTGGTGATGATCCAGGCCAAGTTTGGTTTCATTTGGCCCAGTAGTTTCAGAGGAGAAGATTTTTGAAGAAAAGTTTACGACGGACGGACGGACGACGGACGCCAAGTGATGGCAAAAGCTCACCCTGGCTTTAGCCAGGTGAGCTAAAAACCTAGGAGATGCTATTTTTATCAAAATATATGTCGCCAAAAGTAACTGAATGTCATTATCTCAAAAATATCAAGCTTTGGTAGAAAACATTGGTATTTTAGTTTTATCATTAATTTTTGCTGTCGCATGATGACACTTTCAGAAGATACAGCCACTAAAGATACACATATAATTCACTGTCTTGTTGTTTATATTACAGACATAGAAAATACTGGGTTTAATTTCCAAACATATTGCAACAAAGCCCATGGTTTTATAATTTCTCCTCTGTTAGATAGACAGACAACATTTTACAATACCTAAAGTTCCTGTCAGTACTGTATAATGCATGACAAGTTGCGTTTATACAAATTCTTTCAAATTTTGGTTCTAACAAAATACAGTCAAACTTCAGTGGCTCAAACACCAAGGGACCGATGACAGCTGTTCAAGTTAGAGGGATGTTCGAGCTAATGAGGTCGCACTATTTTTAGACATGAACATCCAAGTGTTCGAGTTTTTGAAGTTCGAGCCATCGAAGTTCAAGTGTTATATAAAAAGTCAAAATCAGATCTTTGAGAATTAGAAGCTCTGTAACATCACATGTTGTTTTATAAAGTCCCTTAAATTAAAAAAAAATATTTACTTATACATGAACATTAAATTATTTCTGTATTTTAAATATATAAATTTCGAAGGAGTAAAAGTTCGTGACATAAGCATTAAAAATATTCAGATTTAAATCCCACAGAACAACATCTTGTTGCATGAACACAACTGGTCATTACATTTTTATGCATATTTGAAAAACAACAACTTTTTTACTATCTGACAGGAACTTTCACATTCAATTTGTAAATCCTAAATCTAAGAACATGAATACAAGACAGATCATATATTATTCTTTTTTGAATCAGCAGTATTACTGTCCTGATCTCGAACTTGATCAACATTTCCATCTTGAACTTCATCACCAGTTTCATCTTCCTCATCATCTTCATCTTCTTCTTCCATTAATTGTTTTGCTAACTTCACAGCTTGGAATTCATTATAATGCAGTTTTCTTTTTTGCTCAAATATTCTCCTTTTGGCTGTAAATAAAACATTTTTCATTGATCAATGAATTGCTTTGTGTAAGATTTGCTAAATAAGCTGTTTGGCCTTTGCCTAGGGTTTGTAACGATACGCCTTTTTGGCAAATGATACATATTGCAATATTCTACCTGCATTACGATAAATATCTCGATACATTTTACAATTCTTTTGTCCTCACAAATCCGCTGCCATTAAAACTGAGGTCACTTAAGACACCGCAGAAAACACAGGAGATTGAAATAATCATAATAAAATGAATGTTTTATCTTAAAAACTAGAGCTGAGTATTGTGAGGAATCTCACGATACGATACGTATCCTGATATCTGCTTGCGATACGATACTATCACAATACGTATCAAGGTACTGTAAATCATGTTTTCTTGACATAAATTCAGCAGATATCAAGACTATGAATTGCATTATACAATTGTTTTTATATTTGAGCCATGTATCTGTCATAATTGTCATTAAATAAGAGTAATTATATCAATTTATAAGCTGTGGGAGCATTCACAATGACAACTTCGTTTATATCTACGAGTTCCGCCATATTGGCGCTAATAAAATGCAGATCAGATTGGGTGCGGTTGTATAAAACAAAGCTGTTTTCGGTATCGCGATTCCGGACCAACGATAAGATACGGGAATCGTCATCACTTTGGATCGATATAATCGATTCATCGATGAATCGTTACCCCTCTATTAAAAACGTAAAATATTTTTTATTTTGTAATAGAAAAAATGCTTCCAAAAGAAGGGCCATAATATATTTTTTTTCAGAACACATGTGATTAGAGTTGTATAGCTTGTATGTGGCCTTTCGAATATCGTAAACCAAACCATCATCAAAAATACTGTGATTTCAATACATACAGTGAAATTTAATGTAAGTATGCAAACTCTAAAATGAACATGTGTGTACCTTCACTTTCCAAGGTTTACAATTTGCTCCTCTCCTTTTCACCCTTGGCTGGCGAAGATGACTTGTGTGGTGAATTTCAGTTTTTATAAGCATTTTCCTGACTTAATTTTTTATTCCAATAGGGTTTACTCGTCATCCAGCAATGAATTCCCTCAACCGGGGGCCGTCTTGAACTTACTATGAGGTATGAGCATAGCTCATTGTTGAAGGCCTCATGGTGACTTCAAGATGAAGAACAACAATAAAAGCGTTGTTCCATTGCTTGTTTTTCTCACTTTTTATTTGTGGAGATTTGTCTCATTTGCCTTAACTCCACATCCCTTCATTGCTTACTATACCTTTTTCATCTTCAGTAAGTTCTTCTTCCTCTGAGGATGACTCATCCTCCTCTCCAGATTGACCTCTGTTTCCTTTTTTATCTACTTGCTCAAGTCTGAAATGTAACAAAGGCATTCTTGATGACATTCCACATTTGCCTCATTAGATACCATTACCAAACTAGAAAAACTGTGAGCACAGCTCACAAAATATATACCCTCACCCCCCCAATGGCAATCTGTACTGAATATTCTGCTAAAGTTTCATTGAATTTCAAAAAGTGGCCTAGGAGGAGTTGTCGCTACAAAGTGTGTACCCTAGGGCAGACAGAATAATGAACGAACGGATGAACGGACGGAGGAACGGACACCGTGATCACTATATACCACCGGCTAAAGCATTTCCCCTCTCTTAACAATTACAATTTAAATCTTCAGATCCTTTTTCAATGCATGCTTTATATTACAGTTTAATTTAGATTGTTTTGCAGGTGTCATTTCATTTTTGTTATCACATGACAAGTTTGAAGAAGTTTAATACCACTTTCATACAAACCTAGAGGCCAAGTTTGACAGGGGGTCAACATCAGTTTCATCAGAAACACTATGACGTCTATTTTCCCCATCATTGTCTTCAGAATCAGACATTCTGTTATATGGTGTTTTTGGCTCATCAATTTTCATGTGACCATAATCTTTATCTGCCGGATGATGAGTTGCTAAAATGTTCATTTCATCCCACTTCATTTCTTTCCTATCTGGGCTGGAAAAAAATACAGTATCTTTATAGTTTGAAACAGTAAAAATGTAAAATTCTAATTATATAAAATCATGTTTTCTAAAGTGAGAAAAACAAAATAGTTTATGGCATCATTGAAAAAGAAATGGTAAAAATTGTGCTTTCTACAATAAATGTCCATTCATAATTAATGTAAGAGGATTGATTGATTGATTGAATATTGTTTAACGTCTATTGAGCAATATTTCAGACCTATCAAGATGAGAACAAGTTTGTTAATAAATAATCACTTTGGGTATGGAAAAGGTCATGGAACAGGAAATTCTGACTGCCACTGGAAAAGTAGGGTGAAATCTAAAGGGGCGGGGAATTTAGCCTTGTAGCCAATCACCTACGGACCACTCAAAAAAGAGCTTGCTACAAGGGTTCTTTAACATGCAGGAAGTGTGGCATTTCTTCCAACACATGGACCTGAGTTTACATCCCTTCCGAAAGATGGGTTGTGTATTTATTCATATAACAACAGACATCCAGTTTTAGAGGGGTTGTACCCCGTAGCCTGGAATACTGGCTCCTATTTCTATATCCCGGGGTTCCCTCGGGGTCTATTTTATAAGAGGACAATTGGGAAGTACCGGTACATGTTAATAGGGACAGGTGACAGGAACTTTGCTGGTATATTAAGCTTTCAAGACAGTGAAAATCATATTTTACATAAAATAGGTACTTGGATTTTATCATATATATATGAGGTAAATATGCTACCCCTGAGGGTAAACAGATCATTAATGTTAATATCTCCATTATGCATGGGAAATAAATATTTTATTCCACTCCTACGTTTAATATGTACAAATCATTGGAGGAGGATACCACAGGTGGTTCTGCCTCCCCTTCATTTTATCTGAATATTTGTAAATTTTCTTGAAGGATTCAGGCAAAAAATTGCCTCTTTTTTCTGAAACCCCATCAGAGTAATTTTGATACTTTATTATTTAGCGAGTACAACAGCTCACTGTCGTCTGACTAGGTGACAGTGAGCTGTTCTTAACTTGAAACACCTCTTTACTATTGTTCAAATTCACTTATTAATTTATATGATATCTCTTGTAAAATCTAAAGAACTTCAAATGAGGGGAATATGATATTTCACCGAGAGACACAATGTTTTCTTCACAGTCAGTTGTGGCAGTCTTGGCCAATGAAAATTAATTTCAAGTTAAGTTATAAATATAAAGTGGATTAATAACATTATAATGCCATTGCATACTTAAAATGCTCGATAACAGTAAGTCATTTATAACTACAGTACTGGTCGAGTACCAGTTATCCCTAATTTTCACCTGCTTCGAGGTCGCACATGACTTTTGTTACATGGTTATGTACAGACATGACAGAAGTGACTACAATATCATGAATATCTAAAAAATACATTCCTTGAAGAAATTTGTTTTAATCTTTAAACAGTGAAATCTTAGATAAAAATCCCTCTGGAGCCCCTTTAAAATATATATTGCTATGTGGGGGGTCATGTATGATAATAAGCTAAATATAGTTTTTTTTTACATGCGATATCGCAAAAGAGAACTTTGGGTGTCAGCTATATGTGCTGTCAGAAATAAATGCTGACAATGTGGCTTTCTCTTCAAATACTCAAATTAAGATGAAATGGGGCTGTAAAGGTCTTCTATTTTCTTGCATAGTTGCCAACTCACATGTTTTTCGCGTGTTACACACGCTTTTTCAACGGTTTACACACGTAGATTTTGTCACACGGCGTGTACACGCTCTTCAGAACTTCACATGCCATTACACTTTTTTTTTTGTTTATGTTTTTAGTTATTAGCAATATTGCATTTTTCGGGATTCTCTGGACTTTTCCACACCCGTTGTTTATATTTTTGGTTATTAGGTTATCGATCCTCGTGATTCTCTGGACTTTTCATGACTATACTGTAAATTGCAATCTTCAATCGGCCTAACAACTCATTTTAAATCGTTTCAATAAATTTCTTGGTTGGGTAGGACGACTAAAGACACGAGTGCAAATTGATGACGATATTTTTGTACCGGAGCACTGATACCAAGTCAAAATTTGGGACTCTGAGTTTGATGAATTAATTTAAAGTCAAAGAAAGGGGCTATGTAGTTTACACATTTATACTGGATCATTCACAGAAAGTGATATTGTCGGATATACAAAAGCTAGGGCTCATTTGAAACAATGGGTCCAAGCCCATTTCCTCCTTGCCAATCACAAAAAGTTTGTTAAATGATGGGATCATCAAGGACAAGGCTGTGAACTCTGCTACCTTTTTGCCTTATTGTCCTGTAAATTCAACCAAACTTGTAATTGTTTTGAATATGTACCTAGTCAGGTAGTTCTAAAATCAGCAAAACAGGCAAATGTTGAGTACAATGGGAGTTTATATTGGCATAATTAATTTTATTTAAATTTTGTACAATAATCCGAAAGTACATTTGTATGTCGCACGTTTTCACACACTTTTTGGTATCTCATGTCATGTCATGACATGATTTTTCATTGTCAGAGGTTGGCAACTATGTTTTCTTGTCATCGCGAACAAAATAGAGTGAATTTGGCATTGATAAAAATCATGCCACTTTCAGTTCGGCAATTGCATCGGTTGACTTTTCATTCTTTATTCCCTTTTAGTTCATCACAGTGGCTGAAAGTGTACACTAACAATTTGAAACAAGAGTTGTCAGAAGACAACATAGCTCGCCGGGGATTCCAGTAACCTCAATGCACAATAAATTCGAAAGTAATAGAAAGCTTTCTTTACAAGAAAGTCAAATATATCAAATATAAACACCCTATCATTAAACAACTTAATTCTAGAAGCAAACTTAAAGTTTTTAAAAAAATTGCCCTCAGGGCAAGGTCAAGGTCAAAATGTCTACAAATATGGTACCACAAAAAAGCTCCAACCATAAGGAAGTTACATACAAAATATAAACACCCAACCACTAAAGGCCTACCTTCTAGAGGCAAGGTTAAAGTTTTTTACAAATTGCCCTCAGGGGAAGGTCAAGGTCAAAATGTCTACAAGTATGGTACCAGAAGAAAGCTCTCATCATAAGGAAGTTACATACCAAATAT
>MJUU01022480.1:87007-100682 GCA_002080025.1 Modiolus philippinarum | reverse complement strand
GGATGATAACTTGAGTATCCCTTGCCTGATTGAAACAAAACTTATACAGATGGAAGGAATAGGGAAGGGCAAGAACTCTATTGATTTTGGGGTTAGTAGGTCAAAGGTCAAGGTCACAATTTCTAGAAATAGAATTTATTGCACCAAAATTTGGTCCGTGTTAGAAATTTTTATTTTTTATCCGATTTCGATGGGATTTTTTCCATTAGATTCCTCTCAATGAATGCTTTCATACCTATGCCAACAGATTTCTGGTATCTCTTACCGTTTTCAAGATAATTGGGGTCAAAGGTTTTGGGGGGGGTGGGGGTGCCAAAAAAATTTTTTTTTATTTTCATCGGATTTTGATGGGTTTTTTTGCAAATGCTTCCTCGTGAAAAATGCAATAAAACTCTTCCCAAACATTTTTTTTCATCTTGTACCCTTTTTCAGGTAAAAGGAACTTACAACTCTAAGGCGGGGGACCTTGAGCACTGCTCTATTTTTTAGAAAAAAAAAATAAATGTTGTTTCATTATTATGAATTTAAACACAATAATAAAATCAAAATGGAATGTAACAAATAATAACAATAGTAATAATAAATGTGTATAAATAAATGGAATGTAACAAATAATAAAATACTTAGTAATAAATTATAATAAATGTGTATAAATAAATAATAAAAAAAATATCAAAAATTAACAAGATCCAATGTCAACAGTTATCATGGTTATACACAGAATATCGTAAAACCGGATCGGCTTCTAAGACCAGGCTGGATTATAATGAGGCCAGAAATAAAAAGCCAGACAGGCAACGATGGATTTCTCGTAAGGCTTGAACATCTTGTTACCAAAATTTAGTACACGTTATATATATAGAGACTATTCACATGATCTCCGGAACCATTTGCACTTATTTCGTTTCTAATTTTTTCTTAGGTTTTTGTTTTTAACTCATTCCAATTTCAATTTACAATTTCAATGATTGCAAATCTAGTGCCACCATATTTAGCACTTTACAAAATAATATGAATAACTAAAAATGTGCAGAGGCGCATAGGACTTAATAAAATATCTGTAACTCTGTATCTTGGTATGATTTAAAGTATAGCCATTGAAAAACACAAGAATATCAAAATCCAAGTGGGAAAATGCAGTTTCCCATGGGATTTTCCCATTTCCCATTGGATTTTGAAATATTCCCATGAGATTTTTATAATTTCCATGGGACTTTTATTATTCCCATGAGATTATTATCTCCCATGGGAATCCTTTAAGTTCCATTGACAATATTTCAAAATCCCTCGGCAAAATGTATTTTCCTATGAGATTATGAAATTCTCATGTTTTTTTGCGATTTTGTAAAAGTGTCCTAACATAGCAACAAACAGTGATACACTGTGAAAAAAGCAAAGGAAGATACAATGTACGCAGCATTAAAACATACATGGGGCAGACACTCTACAAATATAAAGTAAAACCAACCAATGGTGTGATTCTTTTATTGTTGTTCTTTTGAAGTTGATACGAGGCTTGCTTATGACCCCTAGCACTCGTTCGATCATAATTTCAGAAATAGCTTGTTTGATGTTTGCATCATCTCATTTGCGCTGGCTATGGCAAGAGTCGTGAGAGAACCTTTGTCATTCCTTTACGCTTTACGTCTGGTCTCGGGCATATAAAAACAATAAAAAAATTTCTTTCACTCGGCCAATTATGAATAATATGTTAGAACAAAGTAACCCATGTGCCAGTATCCAATTCAGGATGGCCGTTACTTGAGAACATTACAGTTTTTACAATGGAACCTATAGGAAACGCGTTCAAAAATCTATTCTGAAACTATTTTTCTAATTTGAACCAAACTTGTTCGCAATGGTCCTTGAATGGACTCCTTTCAAAATTGTTTCCAAGTAGTCCAGTACTAATCCAAGGTGGCTACCATCGGGAAACATAATTTATCTTTAACACTTGACTGATTATTGTTCTCTAGCAGGTTTTCTACATATTTTGGTCTTCTGATAAAATTATAACTCGTTTCAGGTGCGGATCCAGACAATTTGAAAAGGGGGGTTCCAATCAGAATTTTAAGGAAATTTCGCCGAGCGGAGCGAGGCGTGAAGATTTTGAAGGGTATTTTCTTACTAAAACACCAGGATATTCATTAAAAATACATGATTGTCCAGAAAAAGGGGGTTCCAACCCCTGGAACCCCCCCCCCCCCTTGGATCTGCCAATGCGTACAAATGACCATATGCAGAATTTAGGTTTGTGGTAACTTCACGTAATTTTCTTTTTTTTTTTAACATAATGCAATAGGAGAGAACACATTCAAAAATTTTTTTTTCAGAATTTAATGACAAATTTGCATCAAATTACTTGCACTGACAACGAAGAAAGGAATTATAAAGTTTGAATTTTACTCCTTCTTTCGGGAAACTATATAAATATTAGTTTATTTCAAGTATGGAATATGTTATCATTTATACATGTAGTAGCACTTCCTAGTGCATAATCAAGTCCGATAGATAACACCATTTTTGAAATGTTTACTACCTTGTTTACATGCTGCATATTATGTAAATATTTTTTTTTACTAGTCATTATTATCAATTTAAATCATGAGACACATGAAATACACATTGTTATAGTACTTCGTAATCAACAGAAAAAAATCTTTAAAATTTAGCGTGTTTACTTAACATGATACCATTCACATTTTGGATACTATATACATGTATTTTTTTACCACAGTTCCTGTGTATAATTACATAACAATATTATGTAATTATACAAAGTACAATATCTCTAAGTTTTGGTGCCCGTTTTGTGATACTATCATAGTGTTTAGTATATAGAGGTAAAGAACATGGTATACTGACCTAAGAAGAGACCCTATGGTTTTTGTTTGTATTGTATCGTATGTCAATTTTGTAACCTTATCAACTTTTACAAAAAAATTAGTTTGGATATAGAGTTGGAGAGGAACCAACTTGTTGCTTTTTCATACATTTGCATAAATACAAATTTAGCAATTAATTTATCATGTAGAACACACAAGACAAGATAGAACAACAGTATTATGTATTCAGTAATGCGGTCGTAAACTTTTATTCACATTCAGTATACTCAGGCAGGGGCATAAATTAATAAATCACTATGATGGTAATATCACTCTCTATGGTGAACTGTGTATTTTTGTCCTCAGTGTTGCTTTCTTTTGAACATTGCCACCCAAAATGCACAGAAAGCATATTGGTTACTCAAGCGGAAAAAAGATGCATTAAAAATTATTGAATGATATGTCATGTCTAGGGCATCATGGTAAGTCTCTGGCTTTATAATACAATGTAGTTCACTGATGAACTGGTCTGTCTGTGTAAGCATTGTAACTTGTAACACTGCACACCTAATTTCTTAAAAAAAAGACATCACCTCAGTGTTTGACTAATCAAGTACTTTATTGCCATAGTAACAGAGCAGTTGATAAATACTAAACAAATTTACAAATGACTACGGAACACATGCATGGCTAGTAAAAATCTTGTCAAGTTCAAATATATTGGCAGTGACTAGTCTATATTTCAAGTATTCAAAGCGACATTATTTCGTAAAGGCATGAAAATCAATAGACGGATATAGAGGGGGCTACAGAAGTTGTAATCACCCAAACAAAAGTCATGCAGAATGCATATGGAATTTGATAAAACGTTGCAAAATAGTGAGGAATCCCCTTTCTTAGAAGAGTGAAACCTGTTGTTAAGGCCAATTTTTAGCAAAGAAAATGCCAGAGGACTTTTATTTTATGTTGAACAAAGGGACAAAAAGGAATGTTCATGTATATGTTTTGATTTCGAGGAAAATTGGCCTTGTTGCCAAAAAATAATCTAAAAATAATTTAGTTTAATTTATTTTAAAAGAGTATGATTTCTGATCCGAAAATCAATGGTCAAATTTTGTAAGCCACTTCGACCTTGACCCTCAAGGTAGTGACCTTGAAATGTGTTGTCATCTTTCTCTTTTGATATTCTAGTATATGTAGAAGTTTGCTGAAATCTGGCATTCATATACTAACTTATTCTACGGAAATCAATAATCACTTATTTTTATGTCATTTTTCTCCTTGGATTTGGTTGCCATGGTAACAAAAAAAATACCTAAACCGATTAAAACTCTACAAAATAACTCTTATGACCAGTGCTCTTTAATTAAAGACACGAAAATCTTTCTTTTCAAATTCAACAAAATATACAGTAAAATTAAGTATTCATCTCTGTTGATTTATTAATAATTGACTGTTGCCTAGCAACACAAATAAATGCACAAATTTGCAGATTCACAAAATATTTGTGTATGCAAATTTTAGAGGATTGCCAAAGTAACCAATTCCGTTTTTCAGTTGATCCTATTTCAATACATGCAAGATGCTAATCCACTATAAAGGTTGGGATTTATATAAAATGTTAATAAAAATGATGATTTTCCCATATTGTTTCCTGTTGCCATGGCAACAGCGTCCATGATAATATCAATTTTCTTTGAATCATTGATGAGGCAATGACTTGAGGTTAACTCACTCATAAGTCTAATCAACACTCTTACATATTTACTGTTATTTTATATCCCAGTATTAAAGGGGTGACATAATGTGTTATTTTTCCTCTAAAATGCATAAATGGTAAAGAGTTAATATCAAACAATGCTACATCCACGTCTCTGTGTACTCATGAATGCACGGCGTCTTTCCAGTGAAGAAAAAAAAATTTTTAACACCAAAAATTATTACATTTAAATACTGGTGGAGAACAAATAATCCAAAGGGCCTGAAACATTAAAAAGTAATTCCAAAATCAGCTAAGGACAGATTTTTACACATTGGAGATACTCTTTAGTTTAGCAAATTACTTAAAACAGCGACCAATTAGACTAAACTAGAATTTCAGTTTGGACAATATGACACCATAGAATTATAAAATTGTCATTTGTAGTTACAACCTTTTATCATTTTGCTATGTTTAGACTCCCCTTTGCACCATCATTCTTTTAAACTGGTTCCCCATCAGAACTTTTTGATAATCTATATTATCCAACTAAAATATTTTTCTGCAAATTTTTATTTTGGTGTTATAAGGGTATAACTGATAATTTAAACAACTTGTTTTTCCTTTCAGACTGAAACTGTAAAATTACAGCATTACAGCGATAAATTGATAAACCATCCAACATACAGCTTTTCCAAACACATTAAATTACGGCTCTGTCGGCTAAAATCTATTAAGAAAAATGTTTTGAAATGTCTTTTGTCTTATTTGTGTTCTTCATGTGTAGTCCTATAGCAGATTGTGGCATGTAAATATAATTTTCAGCCATTGTAGGTGTTTCCTGTTATCCATTTTGTACATTTGAAAACATGAACATGTTCCACTTTCATCAGATTATATTTATTTTGGTATAGAAATTTTTTTTGAATCTTCATAATATAGAACGAAATCTTTATGCTAATGAAAAATTAAAGTAAAATGTTTGATTTTGATTGTTTTTACTTCAGGGAATCTTAGCATAAACAGAACAGAAAATGTCAAAAAGACGTGAAGATTACAAAGTCTTGTGTGGGACCTGTCCAGATGATCAGTGTCATGCAAAATTATTTTTCCCAGCATATGACAAAAGTATTGAATGTACTGGATGTGGACAAAGGCATGAGAAGTCGACATTACAAAATATTGCCGAAGTCACTAATCCTAGTGTAGCCCTACACAATATTCTGAAAAATATATTGTTGGGTAATGTCAAGCCAAAAAAGGGACCTGATAACGTTAAAGTGTTAGGATTGTCAAATTATGTATGTAAACTGGTTTCACCTATCTTGACAAGCTATGGGATGGACAAGAAAACGGGCACAGCTAAGCTTCTGACAGAACTTGGACAGCCTGCTGTTTTTGATTGTGGCAAAATTCTTGGGGACAGGGCATTCTTGATAGAAGAGGAAAATTTATCCATAACAGGATATGGGCGTGATAAAACTGGTAGCACTAGGTTCTTATCTGGTACCCTAGACATTATAAAGGAAGTAAACAATGGCGAAGAACGACTAGTTGCTATACATGCAGATGGAGACGGGCATTGCCTGGTTCATGCCGTCTCTCGAGCATTGGTTGGAAGAGAACTCTTTTGGCATGCTTTACGGGTCAATTTACTGAACCACTTCAACGATAATTTAGAGAAATACAAGGACCTATTCAAAGATTTTGTGGATACATCAGAGTGGAATGACATTGTACAGGAATGTGATCCACAGTTTTGTCCACGGGATGGAGAACCATTAGGGTTGAGAAACATCCATGTGTTTGGACTGGCTAACGTACTGAAAAGACCAATTATATTGCTAGATTCTATTGAGGGAATGCAAAGTAAAGGGGATTATTCTGGTAGGTGTCTGATTAAAGATCTTTTGATAACTAAAGGTTTATAAAAATATTAGTTATCATGGTAAGCATTAACCATTTGTAAAAATAACTTAGAGAGAGAAGGACATGGGTGTGACTGTCTGCCTGTACAATCAAACTTGCCATAGCTGTCGCATTAAAATTAAATATAAGCAGCCACTTGATTTTAAGGATCACCTTTTATACATAACTAGTATACATGTATTTCATATCAAATGAACCTGATTTAGAAAGCCAGTTTGACTCCTCCGCAAATCATGTTTCACTCTACACTGATACATCTGCATCACCATATTGTAATTATACTATTTAACATGTTTATATAACAAGTATAATTAAGAGTAATTTTCGGAAGTGATAATATGGTTTCCGATGCACCCTCTTCAGGTGTACAGTACCCAGGTGTGACTGCTAGCTTGTTCATATCCTATGTATGTACTTGTATCATGAGCTGTATACATGTACAATGTATACCGGTATACCGGTAATTATTTATGTTTATATTTCCTGCAGGTGTGTTTCTACCTGGACTTGTAAAACCAGATGATTGTAGAAGTAGAGATGGCACCTTAAATAAACCTATATGTATTGCTTGGAGTAGTGAAGGAAGAAATCATTATATACCCCTGGTTGGAATTAAAGGTTGGTTTCATTTTTAAAAAACCTAGAGATATCAATACAGATATGGGGTACCTGCATGTACAATAAAAGGAGAGTTATACATGTATGGTGAACAGTGTTTCTCTCTTGTTTATGTATGAATGATAATGAGCTTTTTTGTGTGTTGGTTTTTAACACTAGAAGTAGAAATTTTGAAGATAGGAAGTCCATGATTTAATCTGAGAAGCTAATCACAATGTCAATTGTATGTTGGGATCTTCATGTGGTCAAATCTAAGTTTTATTCTGCAGATTCCAAAAAAAAATACCAATGTGGCAGTGTCATGAATTCCGTAGAATGTCATTTCAAAAACTTATGTCTCCTCAGTGAAGATAAAACCAAAAACATATGGAAGATTGAAACGGAAATGATGCTGATTAAAGAACTGATAGAGTTTAGGATCCACTGTGAAAGTACTATTGTCCATGGGGTTCTAATTTTTGTGGATTTCGTGGTTTGTTAAAACCATGAAATTAAGTTCCCAACGAAATGCATTTTCCCCCTTTAGTTCAATGCATAGAATTCAAAACCACTAAGGGCTATTCCAGTAAAAATTCCCACCAGGGGGTGGAACACCACTTATTTTTATACCCCTTATAAAGAGAAAAAAAAAATATATAATTAAAATAATAGGATACAATAGAAATTTATCCACCACCAATAGAAAAAAAAAATTCACTGGTGTTCCGCCCCCGGTGGGAATTTTAAATGGAATAGCCCTAATTTAAGTACCAACAAAGAGTAATATTTATGAAAACCACGGAAATTGATGTCCACGATAAAAGTACTGGTACTTCCACTGTTTTAATTAGTCCTTTAAAATGATATGGATAATATCTTATAAATATTGTCAATGTTTACAGGAAAACCACCTCCGAGACTTCCACGCTATATGATACAGAAAACATGGGGTATGCCCAGTATATTATTGGATAAATACATAGACCTGGATGAACAAGGACATTGTATTGTTGGTGGTGATAAATGTTTATCTGTAAGTTTTGTGAATAAATTTTCATAAGGATTCAATGTCTGAAATTGTATAGATTTTAAAAACGACTAAATGTTTCACCTTTTATAAAGGTATGGTGTCAATAGTATCAATAACCCTCATTAAATGTTTTTCATGATTCATTTTTACAAATAGAATAGAATCAATAATTGAAAAAAAATTAAAAGAAAAATAAAAAGAAAATTCCAGTTTTTTATGGAAAGTATAATTGCTAAAGCATCAATACTTTTGAACATCAAGAAGTTTTAATTTCTAAGTAAACTCAGTTAGAATTAAAATTGTTTTACTTGGTTTTGTATGAACATGTAAATAATATAGATAAAGAGGTGAATATGTCATGTTTGGAAAAAAAAACAATATTTTCAAAATTATTGTTTTTACTGGTACTTAATATTTTACGAAAGGATATGGAGTAAATGAACATGAGACCATAACACATNATGTTAACTCCAGCTGCAATAATTTTAATGAGCTGTATGGCCATTTCGGAAATTTATTCCTCATCAGCAGCACTAGAACCCAAACAAAGGAAATCCGTAATTTCAAAAAATGTTAAAATGCATAAAACCAAACGAAATCCGAATAATAAGTAAATATCAAATATAGCTAAGGACAAAACTACGATGGCCGGAGTTAATCCTACGGTTTTAGAATTTACATAAATTTAGATAATACAAATGTAGTAATTGAACAATCTTTTTCTTCAAGGATAAATACATCAGGCATCTGGTATCATCAATGGGAGATATATTCTATGAAAAATATGGTGTGCAACAACAACTTGTGGCAGATGTTCATCAATTTATGTACAAAACTTCAGGTAATGGTGACAATTAAATTGCCTTTTATTTCTCATCTCCATTTTTTCAGTAGAAACCTTAGATACTGGAAGGCATTTTTACTTCTTGTACATGAATAATTATTGAGACAGCTTTTTAAATTTAAAGTTAAAAAAAAAAGATGTGAGATAAATCTTTATTCTTTTAACCCGAAAAAAAAACATGACAGTTTTACTGTCATGGAGAATGAGAGCCTGAAAGTTTAAAAATTAAAGTTGATTGGCCAAGTTGTTGTATAGTGATGCACTGAAATGATTTAGAATATCATTTTTCTGGTTGATTTGTGAAAATTTATATCAACAAAGTTATGATCATATCATACCTACCAACTATAGGAAAAATGAAACGATATGGAGTGAATGTACATGTGACAAAAACGCACACGATACATAGAAAACTCCACTTTATCAAGGGCAGGGCCTTTATTCCTGTCTACATCTTGATGTCGCCTGAGGGTCTTCAACTAGAGGTGAACAATAATCACCCCCTCAAGCGAGATCAAGAAGGCCCCTAGCGTGCACTTAAGCGGAATTCTTGACAAAAATTATATCAAGGTCACTCCCTTGCTCCCCACCCGCCATGGAGTGCCAACTTGGGCGATGCTCAGGGTTATTCAGCCGAAAGCACCAGGGTTACAAGAAGAGAATAAAAATGTTGAGCAACATCGATTGCAGCTAAAATATGTCATTGAAGCAACACATGTCGGGAGCGGTCAATGAGAAAAAAGGTAAAATCGGGCAATGTATGCCTACAAATATTTGTCATTATTTAGCCCGACGAAAGACAAAATTAAGGACAAAAACAACATCTTTAGACACCACAGGGCACATCGAAATAGATGTAGGCAAACCTTGCAGTGTAACTTTGGTTGAAAGGGCAAAGATAGTCGTGTGTACAGATTATAACATTTTAGTAAAAACAATGAAAATATTGAACAGCCAAATTGAAAAAATAAATGAATTAGTAAACGTATGAGAAATTCTCACATGAACAAACATGCCATAACTGTAATATTATAAGAGCATACATCTCTAGCACGGGGAGACTTTCTACGGACTCCACGCAGCACGAGAGACAAACTCTGCAGCAAATAGGAAAAATGAAAGGATATGGAGTGAATGTACATGTGACAAAAAACGCACATGATACATAGAAAACTCCAGTTTATCAAGGACAGGGCCTTTATTCCTGTCTACGTCTTGATGTCGCCTGAGGGTCTTCAACTAGAGGTGAATAATAATCACCCCTCAAGCGAGATCAAGAAGGCCCCTAGGGTGCACTTAAGCGGAATTCTTGACAAAAATTATATCAAGGTCACTCCCTTGCTCCCCACCCGCCATGGAGTGCCAACTTGGGTGATGCTCAGGGTTATCCAGCCGAAAGCACCAGGGTTACAAGAAGAGAATAAAAATGTTGAGCAACATCGATTGCAGCTAAAATATGTCATTGAAGCAACACATGTCGGGAGCGGTCAATGAGAAAAAAGGTAAAATTTTTGGTGGATTTTTCCACATGAGAGCATCAAATTTGAAACTTTCAGAGTGAAATTATTATACCCCCGCAAACAAAGTTTGTGGGTATATAGGAATCACCCTGTCAGTCCGTCCGTCTGTCTGTTTGTCCATCCATGTACCTTGTCAGCGCATGTTCTCCTAGACAGCTGCTTGGATTTTGATGAAATGTTAAACAGTTGTAGTACACCATCTGAAGATGTGCATGAAGTAATAGGGTTGCTGCCCAAAATTTTGAAGAGGAGATAATTCGTCTTTGAATATTTTCTGGAAAAAGGGGGAGGCGAACCTTGTCAGCGCATGTTCTCCTAAACGGCTGCTTGGATTTTGATGAAATGTTACACAGTTGTAATACACCATCTGAAGATGTGCATGAAGTAATATGGTTGCTGCCTGAAATTTTGAAGGGAAAATAATTCGTCTTTGAATATTTTCTGGAAGAAGGGTGATGGATGAACCTTGTCAGTGCATGTTCTCTGAAGCGGCTGCTTGGGTTTTGATGAAATGTAATACAGTTTTAGTACACCACCTGAAGATGTGCATGAAGTTATATGGTTAATGTCTGAAATTTTGAAGGGGAGATAATTTATCTTTGAATATTTTCTGTGTAAAGGGGGAGGGGTGATCCTTGTCGGTGCATGTTCTGCTAATCCACTTCTTGGATTTTGATGAAATGTTGCACAGTTTTAGTACACCAGCTAAAGATGTGCATGAAGTAATATGGTTGCTGCCTGAAATTTTGAAGGGGAGATAATTTGTCTTTGAATATTTTCTGGAAGAAGGGGGTTGGACGAACCTTGTCAGCGCATGTTCTCTTAAGCAGCTGCTTGGGTTTTGATGAAATGTTACACAGTTGTAGTACACCATCTGAAGATGTGCATGAAGTACACCATCTGAAGATGTGCATGAAGTAATATGGTGGCTGTCTGAAATTTTGAAGGGGAGATAATTTGACTTTGAATATTTTCTGTGTAAAGGGGGAGGGGTGATCCTTGTCAGTGCATGTTCTCCTAATCCACTGCTTGGATTTTGATGAAATGTTGCACAGTTTTAGTACACCAGCTGAAGATGGGCATGAAGTAATTTGGTTGCTGTCCAAAATTTTGAAGGGGAGATGATTCGTCTTTAATATTTTCAGAAAAAAGGGGGAGGTATATCATTTTTTCTATACTTGTATTGTGTCCACATTTGTACTGTGTCCTCAACTGTATTGGGTCCACACACACTTAAATTCACACTTGCCATATTGATTCAGGGTTCAATTAGCGGGGAGTATACCTGGCTGCCATTTGGCAACAGCTCTAGTTTCTTAAAAATGTAACAAAACATTCATTTGATTATTGCATGATGATTGTTGTGTCATAAAGATGCTAAAAAAAACAGAAGGAAAATGAGTTCCAAGCCCCATTTATTGGTTTTATGGTATGCTTTGGATTGTCACATACTTCAAAACCCCCACAAGCAATTTCTAAAGTAGGCAGGTATGTCCGATAATACTGTAGAAGTGTTTATTTCAGAAGGTTCTTAATTTTTGTCTTGCCTGCAATGAAAAGTCACGGAGGCAAGACTTATGGATAGCGCTTCCGGCGGTGGCGGCGGCGTCAACAATTGCAAAACTACTGTGAATTAACAAGCTTATGTTAGTTGTAGGTCCATAGTATTTGATGTGCAGTTGCATTCTTATGGGTACAACTCAAATCCCTACTTAGTTTATGGCCCTTGCGCCTTAGTCATGCATGAACAATCACTTTAAGTTTTAGCAAGCAGTTAGTACAGCTAATACCAGTAGTCCTAGGAAATTGATATTTGACATGCAGTTACATACTGATTCCACGCCCAGATGGTTGCCCTGGTCTCTTAGTCACGCATGAACGATCACTACTAGTAGTCCTAGGCACTTGATATTTCACATGCAGTTGCGTCTTGGTGAGTACATACCGATTCCATGCCCAGATGGTGGTCCTGGTCCCTTAATCATGCATGAACGATCACTAAGTTTTTAGCAAGCAGTCTGTACAGCTCTTACAAGTAGTCCTAGGCACTTGATATTTGACATGCAGTTGCGTCTTGAGGAGTACATACCGATTCCTTGCCCAGATGGTTGCCCTGGCCCCTTAGTCATGCATGAACGATCACTTTTAGTTTTAAGCAAGCAGTTTGTACAACTTATACCAGTAGTCATGGCCACTTGATATTTGACATGCAGTTGCATCTTGAGGAGTACATACCGATTTCATGCCCAGATTGCGGCCCTGGCCTCTCAGTCATGCATGAGTGCTCACATCATTCTTTTTAAGGAAATTTTTAACACAGATGAAGAATTTTGTCTCCTCCCTCTTGAGGGGGAGACATATTGTTTATGTCTTTTCCATCTGTTGTCTGTCTGTCCATCAGTCAGTCTGTCCGTCAGTCCATCCGTCCGTCACAAAGTTTGTGGACGCCAATTCTTCATCTTTCACCAGATTTTGACCAGACTTCACAGGATTGATGACCATCATGCCTAGTTATGCATATCGTCTTGTCAGATTGGTGGGCTAATTTTTGTTGGAGTTATGCCCCTTTTTGACTTAGAATTTTGCAAAATTAAGTTTGTGGACACCAATTCTCCTACATCTTTCATCGGATTTCAACCAAACTTCACAGGATTGTTGACTGTCATGCCTGGTTGTGTATATCACTGAATTGATTGGCTAATTTTTGTGGAAGTTATGCCCCATTTTCTCATAGAATTTTTAATTTAATTTCTCTACAACTTTCATAGGAATTGAATCAAATTTAGTAATATTCAAATGCGGTGGCAACATATAAAGATGCATATCATCTTCAGGAAAATATGTATCGGGGACATTCATTTTTGTATCAAAAGCACACTTCTAGTTATAGTTTATTTTTATGGCTGCTGCAGTAAATCAATGTGCAAATTTAAGTGATGCAAAGGGGGAGGGAGACATATCCTGTGTCCACAGTTTATTACATTACTCATGCTCATTCTGATGACCCAGAATTTGGGTATAAACAGGGATGTGATATTTCCAAGGATTCACGGATTTCTGTGGATCACGTTTCTGAATCCGTTTTCGTATATATGTTCTACTTCCGACTTCTGATTATTTCCCTTTTTTCCGTGGAACCTCATATAACCAAATCACATCCCTGTATAAAGCGATATATATATATTTTATTTTAAAATTTGCATGGTTAATGATCAGGAATCTTGAATAGCC
>MJUU01022480.1:68948-85483 GCA_002080025.1 Modiolus philippinarum | reverse complement strand
GTAGTATGTTTGTATTTAAAGATTTGAGGAGTTAAATGATACATGTGGATTAAACTGATTGAAATTATGACATTTAAATTTTGAAAATGTTACTGAGATTCCCTATTTAATGCAACTGCCAAAAGAATGTTTTAAAGCAATTTCCAAATTAAGAAGGTATCTGGTATCCAATCAAAATGGCCATCAGATCTTGTACACAAACTTTACACCAAATATAATCTAATTCACCATGAATGCAACAAGTACATGCCTTTCAGCAGTCCTTTTCTCAAAACAACTTACTAATAAAATTAGGCAAAGTCTTAAACATTTCATATTGACTTAAGATTAAAATTTATCGTAAGATTTTTTGTGAACAGGGCTGCAGATCTTCTGTTTTGTTTCATTGGATTTGTACATCAAGTATACTAGGTACATGATTTAACTGTAATTTATTATTTTTAGGTGTGGTTTGCACATATGATGCAGTCAATGATGTTCTAGTACCAGATATGACAAAAAGTCAACTTAGTATCTGTTCCTTCTGTCAGGGGTAAGTTTATTTGCCATAGGTAAGTTTATTTACCAGGGGTAAGTTTATTTACAAGGGGTAAGTTTATTTGCCATAGGTTATTACCAGGGGTAGGTTTATTTGCCATAGGTAAGTTTATTTGCCAGGGATAAGTTTATTTGCCAGGGGAAAAATAATTTACCAGGAGTAAGTTTATTTGCCATAGGTAAGTTTATTTACCAGTGGTAAGTTGATTTGCCAGGGGAAAGTTTATTTACCAGGAGTAAGTTTATTTGCCAGGGGTAAGTTTATTTGCCATATGTAAGATTATTTGCCAGGGGTAGGTTTATTTGACAGAGATAAGTTTATTTGTCAGGGGTAATTTTATTTGTCAGGGGTATGTTTTATTCTGATAAGGTCTCTCAGAGAAGCAGACTGACATGAAAATTTCATTGGATTTCATGATGGAACAGTTCAAGCAGAAATGGTTTGAACTATCACTAGTTTTATAAACAGGGACACAGCATAAAATTTGCAACTATTTTGAACATATATATTATGATAAAGAGGGGTAATTGGCAAAAATACAAGTCATGGAGCATTCAAATTTCCTGAGCCTGAAAGGCAAGGGGAAATTTAGACATAAACTTGTATTTTTGGCAAAGAACCAGATGTTCATGATATATTAGGGCTGTTCCAGAAAAGTTGGTTTGGGACCCTTTGAAGACACTTCATATGAATTGCTGTGGGTGGTTGTGTTTTCTTCATCCTTTTGTATTGTACATATGGGGAAGAATTCTATGGGTGGTGGGGGTCAATAAAAAGTGCCTTCAAACCACCCATGTTAATTTTTCTGGAACAGCCCTTAGTTAAATTGCACTATATTTCCCTTTCATCAAAGCACACAGAAGACTGGGACAAATACCATGACAAGTGTCTCGGTGAAGGGTGAAAAAGGCTTATGTTTTAGTAAATAAAATCCACTGGTGGTGTGAAAAAAGTAAATGATGCAAAAAAATACCACGGCTATTAACTAATCAGAATACAACTAACTTAAATAAGGTGTAATTATAATGCATATTAAAACATTGTGGTCCTATGTCATTGAATACACATTTAGTCCCAGACTTTATTAATTAGAAATTTATAACCATAAGTTTGGTATATACCATAGAAAGGCATGTATTATCCGCACATTTTTACCCTAAAAAGGATTAAGGGGTTTGGGGATGCGGATTATACAACCCTATGTGACTTGAGGATTTAGCCAAGTTCCCCGAAGATCGATTGTAGTCCCTGTTCAAACCAAACAGACTGTTCTTAACATTGTGGATCCAATTAAATATGTTGGTTTGATTTGCAAAGTGCCTTACAGTTATAAAAAATGGGTCTTTCCTCCAAAAAATGCTATTTTGATGTCAGAACACGAATATTTTTATTAGCTGCCATTACTGTCAACAAACCACGTGATCGGTAAAGTGTTGATTTTGTGACAATGAGCTATTTATATCATATTGTCTCTGACAACAATTAACATGGTAAAGATGCAAAATTATAGGATTAAGTGGCTTATTATTACATTCCACAACAGTTTATAGGGAATGAAAGACTTAGAAACATCAAATTAAATGTAAAGTAAACACGGATATGACGGTCCGCACCGAATCCGATCCGATTCTGGGCATTTACAAAGAAAGCACTACAGTGTTTACTTCTGTCTTATTATTTCTACAGTAATGAAGATTTATGCTAATATCATTGATTAACAAGAAAGGATATTTAATTTAGTACACCCTATTATTTGGAGAAACTGAAAATATTGTTTATTTATGACAAAATGTTAGGGACTTTTTCTGTAGTGTAGTGAAAAATTTATAAACCGATTTGCCACCTTTGAATCATATAATTATATGCCTCTGTTTGAATGCTCAAGAATATAAACTGACCTCTATTGGAAGGTCAATCCTGTTTATTGTATCTTATCTGTAGTGATGTAACACATAGTTATGTAACACATTATTAGTTGTGAAGGCTACTCATGTGTACAGGTGAATCTACATTTTGTAAATCAATACACTATAGAATAAATATGTCAGGTCAGCCTCAAACAAAGTTTACAGTTATTATAATTTTAGATTTCAGATTGGTAAATTCAAAATGCAAGGTTTTTTTTTTGTTTATTTTCTTCACATATATCTTGATATCTAAATACACTTTTGTAAATTTCTGCATGTCTTTTACTACAACAAACTTTGAAAAGTTGAATGATTAAATAAATATATGAATAGTGCATTTTTACAAAATTAGTGGACTAATAATTAATTCCATATTTAAACAGCCCTAACTGAACACTGGCCTTGAATGAATTTTAACTTTGTGAATGATCCTTATTGTTCATTAGTTTTTCAGTATTAGGTTTGATGCATTTTTGTCTCGCCCGCGACGAAAGTCGCGAAAGCGAGACATATGCGTGCAAAGTATGACGACGGCGACGGCATTAACTTTTACTAAATTCAGGATATTTTGAAAACCCTTTGATGTAGGAACATCATATTTGGTCCAGTGGTAGTACTAATCAAGTGCTATCTGACGGACATAACGTTATGTGACCTTGACCTCAATTTCACGGTCTAGTGGCCACGTTAAGTTTTTCTGCTTAAGTCCATTTCTCAATAACTAGAAGTGGTAGGTTGATAATATTTGGTATGTAGGTTGGTCTTGGGTAGTACATGTCAGTCCGGCACTCGACTTTTGTCCTTGACCTCAATTTCACGGTCTAGTGAGCATGTTCACTTTTCTAATTAGTTCACTTAGATTTCACATCAATTTAGAGGCCAGCAGGGACGGGCGAGACATCTTTTAGGGTCATCACTTGTTCAGTAAAAGTATTGTTTGAATTGCACTTCGTAAACATTTAATGATAGAATACATGGCACCTAGCTGTCAATATTAATCTCAAAATCAATCTCCTTTTTAGCGCAGGCTGCACTTTGATTCCATCGTAATAGAACTTCCTGATTGATGAGTGTCAGTGTGAGGACCTATACTGTGTAATAGAGTTTTGGATCTCTCACATACCCACTTCCTGTTTGACGGAACTTAGAATATTTTTCGAGTCTTGAAAATTTCTGTCACGTTTTTCTCAGGAACTACATATTCCCTGACTTCTGCAATTTGGCTTGGAGTATCAGTATGGTGACCTATACTGTGTAAGAGGGTCTGGGATCTCTTGCATGCCCACTTCCTGTTTGACGGAACTTAGAATATTTTTTTGCATAGTTATGCAGGCGACACATGTCTTCCCTGGAAGACTTACTACTAAGTTTTTCTTCCATTTTTGTCGTGTTTGAGCCTTTTTATCATTAAATACTTTCAGAAAAGGCTTCAGATATAGTAAATAAACATTGTGCAGGTGATAAACTATGAAAATACAGATTTACAGGTACAAAATAAATACGATCATATCGATCTCCATGTAGACTTTGTTGGTTAAGGTCCCAGCGTACTAAAAGTTTTTTCCCTGGATTTTAAGGTCAAAAAAAGGCCTATGGATTATACACAAATGCAGATAATACATGGCTTTTTACGGTAGTACAGTTCCTGTTATGTACATTTATATGATGGCCATCCAAAAAGTACCATGATAGATTTTAGCAATTATGTGTAGCAGTAAAGGAGTAGTAGTAGTGAATTTTTGTCTCGCCTGAAAGACACAGGTATTACGCGGCGGCAGCGTAAACTTTCTTAAAACCTTTATAACTTTTAATGTATAATACCTATATGCAATATCTTTTGTCCACAGGTAGCTTTTGGTGTAAGCTTTCCACCATCACATGGTTCAGATGACCTTGACTTTGTCTTAATGGTTCAATTACTTCATAAAAATTCATAAAATTTGCGACATAGTTTCACATTCAAGTTGATTTCTCTGGATTTGTAATACGTAGATCCATTATTTTAAGTGTATTGATGTGTCTTAGTAGGTGCATGCCAGTCTGCCACTTGTCATTTGACCTCGACCTCATTTCCACGGTTCAGTGACTTTGTAAATTTTGCGACATAGTTTTACATTCAAGTCAATATCTGAGGCACTGTAATGTATGGACATACTATATTTTGTCTATTGCTACATCTAGGTGGGTGCGTGCCAGTCTGAAACCTGTCATGTAGCCTTGACCTCAATTTTATGGTTCATTGACTTTGATCACTTTTCTACTAGAATACTTATTTCTCTGTAACTAGAACACATAGATTCATCATATTTGATATACCGCTTCATCTAGGTGAATGCATGCCAGTCTGACACCTGTCATGTAGCCTTGACCTCAATTTCATGGTTCATTGACTTTGAACATTTCTTTACTTTAACACTTTTTTCTCTGTAGCTGTGATGCCTAGAGTCATCATTTTTTGTCTATTGTTACATCTAGGTGGGTGCATGCCAGTCTGACACCTGTCATGTAGCCTTGACCTCAATTTCATGGTTCATTGACTTTGANATGTTAACTCCAGCTGCAATAATTTTAATGAGCTGTATGGCCATTTCGGAAATTTATTCCTCATCAGCAGCACTAGAACCCAAACAAAGGAAATCCGTAATTTCAAAAAATGTTAAAATGCATAAAACCAAACAAAATCCGAATAATAAGTAAATATCAAATATAGCTAAGGACAAAACTACGATGGCGGGAGTTAATCCTACGGTTTTAGAATTTACATAAATTTAGATAATAGTAATTGGACAATCTTTTTCTTCCAGGATAAATACATCAGGCATCTGGTATCATCAATGGGAGACATATTCTATGAAAAATATGGTGTGCAACAACAACTTGTGGCAGATGTTCATCAATTTATGTACAAAACTTCAGGTAATGGTGACAATTAAATTGCCTTTTATTTCTCATCTCCATTTTTTCAGTAGAAACCTTAGATACTGGAAGGCATTTTTACTTCTTGTACATGAATAATTATTGAGACAGCTTTTTAAATTTAAAGTTAAAAAAAAAGATGTGAGATAAATCTTTATTATTTTAACCCGAAAAAAACATGACAGTTTTACTGTCATGGAGAATGAGAGCCTGAAAGTTTAAAAATTAAAGTTGATTGGCCAAGTTGTTGTATAGTGATGCACTGAAATGATTTAGAATATCATTTTTCTGGTTGATTTGTAAAAATTTATATCAACAAAGTTATGATCATATCATATCTACCAACTATCCATATTTATGGGGGATTTTCCACATGAGAGCATCAAATTTGAAACTTTCAGAGTGCAATTATTATACCCCCGCAAACAAAGTTTGTGGGTATATAGGAATCACCCTGTCAGTCCGTCCCTCTGTCTGTTTGTCCGTCCATGTACATTGTCAGTGCATGTTCTCCTGGATGGCTGCTTGGACTTTGATGAAATGTTAAACAGTTGTAGTACACTATCTGAAGATGTGCATGAAGTAATATGGTTGCTGCCTGAAATTTTGAAGGTGAGATAATTCGTCTTTGAATATTTTCTGGAAAAAGTGGGGAGGCGAACCTTGTCAGTCATGTTCTCCAAAATGGCTGCTTGGATTTTGATGAAATATTACACAGATGTAGTACACCATCTGAAGATGTGCATGAAGTAATATGGTTGCTGCCTGAAATTTTGAAGGGAAGATAATTTGTCTTTGAATATTTTCTGGAAGAAGGGTGATGGACGAACCTTGTCAGTGCATGTTCTCTGAAGCGGCTGCTTGGGTTTTGATGAAATGTAACACAGTTGTAGTACACCACCTGAAGATGTGCATGAAGTAATATGGTTAATGTCTGAAATTTTGAAGGGGAGATAATTTATCTTTGAATATTTTCTGTGTAAAGGGGGAGGGGTGATTCTTGTCGGTGCATGTTCTCCTAATCCACTTCTTTGATTTTGATGAAATGTTGCACAGGTTTAGTACACCAGCTAAAGATGTGCATGAAGTAATATGGTTTCTGCCTGAAATTTTGAAGGGGAGATAATTTGTCTTTGAATATTTTCTGGAAGAAGGGGGTTGGACGAACCTTGTCAGCGCATGTTCTCTTAAGGGGCTGCTTGGGTTTTGATGAAATGTTACACAGTTGTAGTACACCATCTGAAGATGTGCATGAAGTAATATGGTTGCTGTCTGAAATTTTGAAGGGGAGATAATTTGTCTTTGAATATTTTCTGTGTAAAGGGGGAGGGGTGATCCTTGTCAGTGCATGTTCTCCTAATCCACTGCTTGGATTTTGATGAAATGTTGCACAGTTTTAGTACACCAGCTGAAGATGTGCATGAAGTAATTTGGTTGCTGTCCAAAATTTTGAAGGGGAGATGATTCGTCTTTAATATTTTCAGAAAAAAGGGGGAGGTATATTATTTTGTCCATACTTGTATTGTGTCCACATTTGTACTGTGTCCACAACTGTAATGGGTCCACACACACTTAAATTCACACTTGCCATATTGATTCAGGGTTCAGTTAGCGGGGAGTATACCTGGCTGCCATTTGGCGACAGCTCTAGTTTCTTAAAAATGTAACAAAACATTTGATTATTGCATGATGATTGTTGTGTCATAAAGATGCTAAAAAAAAAACAAGAGGAAAATGAGTTCCAAGCCCCATTTATTGGTTTTATGGTATGCTTTGGATTGTCACATACTTCAAAACCCCCATGAGCAATTTCTAAAGTAGGCAGGTATGTCCGATAATACTGTAGAAGTGTTTATTTCAGAAGGTTCTTAATTTTTGTCTCGCCTGCAATGAAAAGTCACGGGGGCAAGACTTATGGATAGCGCTTCCGGTGGTGGCGGCGGCATCAACAATTGCAAAACTACTGTGAATTAATAAGCTTATGTTAGTTATAGGTCCATAGTATTTGATGTGCAGTTGCATTCTTATGGGTACAACTCAAATCCCTACTTAGTTTATGGCCCTGGCCCCTTAGTCATGCATGAACAATCACTTTAAGTTTTAGCAAGCAGTTAGTACAGCTAATACCAGTAGTCCTAGGCAATTGATATTTGACATGCAGTTGCGTCTTTGGAAGTACATACTGATTCCATGCCCAGATGGTGGTCCTGGCCCCTTAGTCATGCATGAACGATCACTAAGTTTTTAGCAAGCAGTCTGTACAGCTCTTACGAGTAGTCCTAGGCACTTGATATTTGACATGCAGTTGCATCTTGAGGAGTACATACCAATTCCTTGCCCAGATGGTTGCCCTGGCCTTCTTAGTCATGCATGAACGATCACTTTTAGTTTTAAGCAAGCAGTTTGTACAACTTATACCAGTAGTCATGGCCACTTGATATTTGACATGCAGTTGCATCTTGAGGAGTACATACCGATATCATGCCCTGATTGTGGCCCTGGCCTCTCAGTCATGCATGAGTGCTCACATCATTCTTTTTAAGGAAATTTTTAACACAGATGAAGAATTTTGTCTCCTCCCTCTCGAGGGGAAGACATATTGTTTTTAGTGTTCGTCATGAACACTTTAGTTATCGGTCCAGCTTGAATTAGATAAAAATAGATGTTGCAGGGCGGGAAACTTTTAAACAAGTTAAAAATCTCCTTATAAAATTGTAAATAATACAGTAAACTTACTGAATGATCTGGTAGAACGTTACATACTATTGTCCTGAAATGTAAAAATGTTTGAACACAGCTAAAGTGGGAATCGAGGTGTTTAAAGGCTTTAAAGGGATGGCGGATTGAAACTAAAAAAGAGGTGTCGAATAGGCTTGAGTAAACAGTATGAGACGTTTATAATACACCCAAACCAATTTCAATTACTACTTTACATAGGTTTACATAGGTCCTCTTCTGAACGCTGGCCTCAGGCCACTGTATTCAGGTCTAATATTTCCTGCTGACTTAAGTCCGTTCCGGTTCCGGTGTCAGCCTTATAGTTGTACTTTGAATCTAGATTGTCCCAGTATTTGTCTAATCGGTTTTCAAATGAATGAATACTTGGTGCACTGACAATACTGTCAGGTAATTGGTTCCACCTATTTATAATTCTCTTTGTGAAGAAGTTGGATCTAATATTCTTGTTGCATCTACTAGTAGCTAGTTTCTTGGTATGTCCCCTTGTTCTATTGTCTAAGTTTAGATCAATAATTTGTGGTAATGACTTGTCATAAATTTCTGATGTTAACTTATACGCTTCAATCATGTCCCCCCGTAGTCTCCTAAATCTGAGGGTAGGCAGTTTTAACTTTTTTAGGCGATCTTCATATTCAAGGTTTCTCAGAGTTGGTACAAGCTTAGTGGCCCTTCGCTGGACATTTTCAATTGCTGTTATATCTTTTATTTTATACAGACACCAAATTGCATTGGCATATTCTAAATGTGGTCTAACTAATGCTTTGTACAGCAATGTGAATATTTCTTCGTCCAGACTTGTAAATGTTCTCCTTATAATACCGACTATACTATTAGCTTTGTTTATTTTTTCATTCATGTGTGCTTCAAAAGAAAGCTTGCTATCAATTGTAACTCCTATGTCTTTTTCCTTTTCTACATGTTCTAACCTGGTGTTACTTAGTATATAATCATATTCCGGTACATTCGATTTCCCTACTGTTAAAACTTTACATTTGTCTGGATGAAAGCGTAGTAACCACTTATGTGACCAATCCTCTATTTTTTTTACATCGTTTTGAAGAATCTCCTTATATGCTGCTGTTGTGATCTGTCTAAATAGTTTAGTGTCATCTGCAAACATGTAGCAGTCTGATTCAAGGTTGTCTGGGAGGTCGTTAATATATATAACGAATAGTATTGGTCCCAGAACACTACCCTGTGGTATGCCACTAGTTACTGGTTGATAGTTTGAGTAGCTGCCATTTACTCTTACTCGTTGTTTTCGGTCTGTCAGGAAGGACTTAACCCATGTGATTACTTCATCTGATATGCCATAACTTTCAAGTTTACCAATTAATCTGTTATGTGGAACAGTGTCAAAGGCTTTCATAAAGTCAAAATAGATAGCTTCTAAAGAACTCACTGCATCCAAAATTTCTGTCCATTTTTCAAGTACATGTAACAACTGTAACGTTGTAGATCTTCCTGATAAGAACCCAAATTGCCTTTTTCTGAAAAAGTCATTTTTCCTCATGTGATTTACTATATGGTTTCTAACGAAAGATTCTAGCTGTTTACATAGAATGCATGTTAGGCTAACTGGTCGGTAATTTGATGATTGTTTTCTGCTACCTTTTTTGAATATTGCAGTTATACATCCTTCCTTCCATTCATCTGGGACTGTTTTACATTCTAGTGATGTATTAAAAATAAATGTGATTGGTTTAGTAAGAGATGCACTCAGATCGTGTAGGAGTCTAGGGTGGATATTATCCGGTACTTCGCTTTAATTAAACTTATTAAATTTCCTGCATTGAGAAATTAAACGATTATCAAGTACATTATTAAAACGAAAATAGGACCTATTTGTTTCACGCGTAGTAATATGAAAAATTAAAAAAAATATCGAAGATGTCTAAACAGTGTGTCAAAATAGTTTCTTTATGAAAGTTGTTGCACATACCTGCCAACTTTCACGATTTTGGCGTGATCTACACGATTTTAACCTTCTGTCACGACCGTGAAACAAAAATTTTGCATAAAACACGATTTTGAAGAAATTCACACGAAAAAAATGTTTGTTTACACGATTTTGGCTGAAGGGAGATAATCTAAATTCTCGAAAGGGAGTTAACCATATTCTCGATATTAGCCAATCAGAATCGGGTTTTGCATCTATCACGCGGTATTCGCGTGAAAAACAGCTGATTGGATCCGGCATGTAAATAATCGTAAATATCACGAGTTAGGTTGACTTTTTTGTTGATTTTAAGGCTTCGGCGATGTAAATAAAGTTATGTAACTGGATGGACCACCGGCAATCATAGTGAACAGTTCTTGGGTTATGAGTCAGGGTTCACAATCCCTGATACAACGAGCTGCAAGCGCCACATGATGGCTATGCGAGTTACTAGGTCGTTGCAAGTTCCACGTTCTGCAGAGTTTGCATAGTTGATCTGAGTAGCCTAAATGACGTTAACAAACATATTGGTACTGTAATGCACGAAAGGTCACTCAAAATCCCAGAACACCTCTCTTTTGACTGAATCAGAAAAGGCAAAAAAATGTAATGCTTGCTATAGAAGAATGGAATAAAAGGAGAAATGCAGTAAATGTACATCAGGCAACTAATAAAGGAGAGAGAGAGTGGTTTCAATCTTTTAATTTCCCCCCAAAACAGTCAACTGTAAATTCAAAAAGGACTTATTTCCAATGGGGTCCTTGTTAATAATTACAAAAAAAAATCTACAAAAAAGTCTACTCATATGTCCTATAAGCAAATACAAATAAGCCTAAATGAACAAGTATTAAACAAAAATGGCGGAATAATACCACTGAGACACCTTAAACTTCAACACATACCAACACTTTCAGCTCTTATAGAGCTTTGATTGTCTTTTCCATCTGTTGTCCGTCTGTCCATTAGTCAGTCTGTCCGTCAGTCCATCCGTCCGTCACAAAGTTTGTGGACGCCAATTCTCCTTCATCTTTCACCAGATTTTGACCCGACTTCACAGGATTGGTGACCATCATGCCTAGTTATGCATATCGTCTTGCCTGATTGGTGGGCTAATTTTTGTTGGAGTTATTCCCCTTTTTTGACTTAGAATTTTGCAAAATTAAGTTTGTGGACGCAAATTCTCCTACATCATTAATCGGATTTCAACCAAACTTCACAGGATTGTTGACTGTCATGCCTGGTTGTGCATATCACTGAATTGATTGGCTGATTTTTGTGGAAGTTATGCCCCATTTTGTCATAAAATTTTGAATTTTGAATTTAATTTCTCTACAACTTTCATAGGAATTGAATCAAATTTAGTAATATTCAAATGCAGTGGCAACATATAAAGATGCATATCATCTTCAGGAAAATATGTATCGGGGACTTTCATTTTTTTATCAAAAACACACTTCTAGTTATAGTTTATTTTTATGGCTGCTGCAGTAAATCAATGTGCAAATTTAAGTGATGCAAAGGGGGAGGGAGACATATCCTGTGTCCACAGTTTATTACATTACTCATGCTCATTCTGGTGACCCAGAATTTGGGTATAAGCAGTGATGTGATATTTCCAAGGATTCACGGATTTCTGTGGATCACGTTTCTGAATCCGTTTTCGTATATATGTTCTACTTCCGACTTCTGATTATTTCCCTTTTTTCCGTGGAACCTCATATAACCAAATCACATCCCTGTATAAAGCGATATATATATATTTTATTTTAAAATTTGCATGGTTAATGATCAGGAATCTTGAATAGCCTGTGAAAATAAAGTTATAGAATTTTGAAAGAAACTGCAAAATATATGCCATGTCAAAAAGTAGAATTAAACAGAATTTTGATGTGCTTTCCATAACATATTAACCTAGATTACCTTATACAGGTGAAAGTTATGATTTTTGCACATCGAGATATGATGTTTTCATTTTATTATTGCGACTTATTAGAAACAGATGAACCTGAATATCAAACTCACATATTCCTGTAGGAGGTCTTCCTGTCCTATTATGTCTGTCTGTCTGTATGTCATGTCATTTTTGCCGTAGGTATTGTTGGTGTACAGCCAGATGAAGTGTTAAAGACGACTCAGAAAGCTGTAAGGGAAAATAAGTTATACCGATGTCTGACATGTGATGGTGTAATGGAATATTTACTACCACCAGAATGGTTTAGAAGGGGAGGAAGTTTGTATAATCTGGCCATACAAACGCAAGGAGCTCTCAAATCTGACAAAAGATATCAGTTTCCAATGCAAGGTACTGACAGGAGATTTGTTTATGTTTAATTTGTGCCATATTTGTGGGTATTATTAATTTCTTGGACCTAAATGCTAGTTTTAACATAATATAAGGCAATATCAAATCATTCTTTTCATATTGAAACTTGAAGATGAATTTTAGAGTGTATTGGAGTGCAGTTATTTTGTACAAGAAAAATATCAGCAATGAAGGGATATGGAGTAAATGTACATCAGACAAAGTCTACAAATATAAGTCAACCAAGCAATGGAACAACACTTTATATGTTTTTCGGGAATCTTCACAGGGGATACGGGTTCATATTCACTGTCTGTGCTTTATATCCCCTGAGCCGTCAGGTGAAGGGGATATAGGGCACAGACAGGGAATATGAACCCGTATCCCCTGTGAAGCCCAAATTACTTTTATATTCTGCTAGAAGTGCTTTACGTTTTCTTTTAAAAGAGTTTTAAAATTGTGATTTTGCTTCCACGGGGATACGGTCTCATAACCCCTGTCAAGGTAACCAATCAAATTGCAGGATTTACCTGGATATTTCACTTCAGCAGAATATTTGTTTTTATTCTTCATCTTGAAGTCACCTTCACCAGTGAGCTTTACTCATACCTCACGGTATTAAAGTTCAAGACAGCCCCTAGCACTGGTTTTAGGGAATTCATTGCTAAAGGTTGAGCAATGCTACGTCCATGTATCCTTTTCATCATGGACGCAGGATCGTCAACAAACATAAAATTAACTGGCAAGGTGTTCTTACAACTGTTGTCATCCGTTGCCTGACAAAAAGACTCATTGGAGACAATCACAACATATTAACAACTGCAGGGCAATTGTCAAGTCAAGAAAACTTGGCAAAATAAAACAATGAGATGTGGGCACTATAAACAAAATGGTCAGGATAACATTTGGAAATTGCAAAAAAATGAAATGCCAAAATTTGAAAGTATGATAGTGTATCCATATGTTATATTCTCTCAAGAACCAGTAAACCATAATTGAAATGTATAGAGAGTATACATTTCTCTCACAGGGAATCTTTTTATGGACTACACACTGCAGGAGAGACAAACTCCAGTCTTAAATTAACAATATACATGTATTTAACCATCAGATCTTGACATCTGAAGTTCAAAGTCTAAACAACTGCATTTATTAAGTAGTATGTTTGTATTTAAAGATTTGAGGAGTTAAATGATACATGTGGATTAAACTGATTGAAATTGTGACATTTAAATTTTGAAAATTTTACTGAAATTCCCTATTTAACTGCCAAAAGAATGTTTTAAAGCAATTTCCAAATTAAAAAGGTATCTGGTATCCAATCAAAATGGCCGTCAGATCTTGTACACAAACTTTACACCAAATATAAGCCTATTCACCATGAATGCAACAAGTACATGCCTTTCAGCAGTCCTTTTCTCAAAACAACTTACTAATAAAATTAGTCAAAGTCTTAAACATTTCATATTGACTTAAGAATAAAATTTATCGTAAGATTTTTTGTGAACAGGGCTGCAGATCTTCTGTTTTGTTTCATTGGATTTGTACATCAAGTATACTAGGTACATGATTTAACTGTAATTTATTATTTTTAGGTGTGGTTTGCACATATGATGCAGTCAATGATGTTCTAGTACCAGATATGACAAAAAGTCAACTTAGTATCTGTTCCTTCTGTCAGGGGTAAGTTTATTTGCCAGGGGTAAGTTTATTTGCCATAGGTAAGTTTATTTACCAGGGGTAAGTTTATTTACAAGGGGTAAGTTTATTTGCCATAGGTAAGTTTATTTACCAGGGGTAGGTTTATTTGCCATAGGTAAGTTTATTTTCCAGGGGTAAGTTCATTTGCCAGGGATAACTTTATTTGCCAGGGGAAAATTTATTTACCAGGGGTAAGTTTATTCACCAGGGGTAAGTTTATTTGCCATAGGTAAGTTTATTTACCAGTGGTAAGTTGATTTGCCAGGGGAAAGTTTAATTACCAGGAGTAAGTTTATTTGCCAGGGGTAAGTTTATTTGCCAGGGGTAGGTTTATTTGACAGAGATAAGTTTATTTGTCAGGGGTAAGTTTATTTGTCAGGGGTATGTTTATTCTGATAAGGTTTCTCAGAGAAGCAGACTGACATGAAAATTTCAGTGGATTTCATGATGGAACAGTTCAAGCAGAAATGGTTTGAACTATCACTAGTTCACAGCATAAAATTTGCAACTATTTTTAACATATATATTATGATTAAGAGGGGTATTTGGCAAAAATACAAGTCATGGAGCATTCAAATTTCCTGAGCCTGAAAGGCAAAGGGAAATTTAGACATAAACTTGTATTTTTGGCAAATAACCAGATGTTCATGATATATTAGGGCTGTTCCAGAAAAGTTGGTTTGGGACCAGAAAAGTTGGTTTGTGTTTTCTTCATCCTTTTGTATTGTACATATGGGGAAGAATTCTATGGGTGGTGGGAGTCAATAAAAAGTGCCTTCAAACCGCCCATGTTAATTTTTCTGGAACAGCCCTTAGTTAAATTGCACTGTATTTCCCTTTCATCAAAGCACACAGAAGACTGGGACAAATACCATGACAAGTGTCTTGGTGAAGGGTGAAAAAGGCATATGTTTTAGTAAATAAAATCCACAAAGTAAATGATGCAAAAAATACCACGGTTATTAACTAATCAGAATACAACTAACTTAAATAAGGTGTAATTATAATGCATATTAAAACATTGTGGTCCTATGTCATTGAATACACATTTAGTCCCAGACTTTATTAATTAGAAATTTATAACCATAAGTTTGGTATATACCATAGAAAGGCATGTATTATCCGCACATTTTTACCCTGAAAAGGATTAAGGGGTTTGCGGATGCGGATTATACAACCCTATATGACTTGAGGATTTAGCCAAGTTCCCCGAAGATCGATTGTAGTCCCTGTTCAAACCAAACAGACTGCTCTTAACATTGTGGATCTAATTAAATATGTTGGTTTGATTTGCAAAGTGCCTTACAGTTATAAAAAATGGGTCTTTCCTCCAAAAAATGCTATTTTGATGTCAGAACATGAATATTTTTATTAGCCAACTGTCAACAAACCACTTGATCGGTAAAGTGTTGATTTTGTGACAATGAGCTATTTATATCTTATTGTCTCTGACAACAATTAACGTGGTAAAGATGCAAAATTATAGGATTAAGTGGCTTATTATTACATTCCACAACAGTTTATAGGGAATGAAAGACTTAGAAACATCAAATTAAATGTAAAGTAAACACGGATATGACGGTCTGCACCGAATCTGTTCCGATTTTTCCATCGTACTAGAACTTCCTGATTGATGAAACAATGTTATTGTGTCGCCTGTGTTCACGCAGTGGCGACATATAGGGATCACTATCCGTCGTCTTGCGTCGTCATCCGCGTCGGTGTCACAAAAAATTTCTGTCACACTTTTCTCAGGAACCATGTATCCGAGCTTTCTGCAATTTGGCATGGAGTATCAGTATGGGGACCTGTACTGTGTAATAGAGTTTTGAATCTCTCGCATGCCCACGTCCTGTTTGATGGAACTTAGAATATTTTTTGCGTCTTAAAAATTTCTCACATTTTTCTCAGGTACAGTAGACTCCGCCCGATCGGATACAAGAATTGTCAGAAAAAAAATATTCTATTTGCCGGAGTATTCGATTGTCCGGTAAACCCATTTTCGGCAATGGGGAATCATTCTGTTGGCAAGAAGAGGTTGAAATGTTGAAGGGCTTGTCACCATGTAGAAACTTTGTATCCTAGAACATCATTTTTAGACATTTTGTAGTTAAAATCTATTGTTTTCATTGTAGAATCATTGTAAATTTGACAGATTACGTCACCATCGTAATAGGGTCAAACTGTGTATTGCCAGCTGACTGTTGGATATTAAACAATGTATTCAAAAATAAATAAAACTGTTTATGTATCTGAATAAACTTATTTTCCTCTGTTTTGTGTTTTTTATTTCCTCTCATCAGTGTTTAATCATCCCTTTATTGGATGGTGTAGTTACAATTTTCATTATGTGCTAAAAATAACTTAGGGTAAAGCCAGTTTGTAAACAAAATGGCGGCTGGTAGGTCAGCGATCGATCTTTGTAGAATCTTCCTGATTACACAATTTGGAGACTTTTTATAGAAATACACCATGATATATGGACCTAGGACT